>SZWC01013002.1:3807-19841 GCA_023375785.1 Penium margaritaceum
GCCTTGCGAGTGAGCCAATGTGATGCGGGTGACCGTTTTTCTCACGCCTATTATTGTCCTCCTCAAGTTTGCCCAGGATTTTTTTTTTCAAATGGCAGCCACTGTATGCATGGGAAAGACACCGCGCACGAATTCGCGCAGGAGATAGTCGCTATCACTCCTGCCAGATTCTTCCGTCACTGGGAATACGCGACCACTGCTGTCATGGCGAGCGGCTGAACTCGGAGCGCGTGGCTGGAGCTCGCAGCTCGAGCCTTCCATTCGTTGCTCTCAATTCAAGCGCTGCGGTGCGGATTTGTGGATGAGGATTGCAGCGGAAGAGGCGGCAGGCCTGGATTTCCTCCGTCAGGGAGTTCTTCTTGAATCCTTAGGTGGTTCGCTCCCGAAGTTCATTCCTCATGCAGCTTCAAAAACTGAAGATGCTTCGGTGAAACGATTCCAAGAAATGCGGCATCCGTCGACGCTTGACCGAGTCCTGTGTCGAGCTTCAGCTGTGCTTGTGGAGCACTCGTCCCGGCCCTCTTATTGGCTGAGCGTTGTCATGAGCTGCTCTTGGTGCGGAGCGCCCGGCGATTGCCGCGATCCAGGCTGTCGGGAAGAGCGGTCGGCGAGGCCATCTATGCGTCCTTGGCAAGTGATGCAACAGAGCGCCGTGTGCTAAGAGAGGCTGTTGCACAAGAGAGCCGGGGCGTCCCGCAAGTGAAGCTTCCTCATTGGCTTCCTCGACGGGTAGGCAAACAAAATGCCGACGGGCGCCATGACGTCGATGAAGGGAGCAAATGTTAATCAAATCAGCAATGGTGCATTCTCATGATTTCACCATCGATCATGGACCTTAAACATGACCAAACGTAGCTAACCTCCAAAAACTCCAAAAAACAATTCTCATTGGGATGACTCCAAACATGTAAGAATCTAAGGTAGCTGCTGCAAAATCGAAGCCCTTGCAAAAGGAATAACCATTGATGTAATTAATCATTAAAACCTGAATTCTTTCTCTGTGATGAAGAGAGAATTACACTTGGAAAAAACCTAACTTACATAAACAAACTTTACAGCTATACAAGAAAAAAGTTTCATAGAATCCATTTCATCATTATATTTATAAGAAGTGATTTTATATCATTAAATGATATATTTTATAGGAAAAAGAGCTCAAAACCCCCTTCCATGGAGCTAATAACTCAACAAATTACATACATTGAAACTTTATAACCTGAAATGGATCATGAGTAAGAGAATTCACACTCCTCAAACAAGACAATCAACAAAAATTTAGTACTTTACGCCTCAATGTAATGAATCATATCATTTGAATCTAATAAAAATGAACTCACGATGTAGGCTATGCAATCAATATTCATTCCATTAAGTGTTTTGTGAGAATCTTTTGATGAATATAGATTTTCATTCTAACAACGTAAAATTCTGATTACTTATGTAATACTTTTCATTCTCTAATCCAATTAAGCAATAAACAAAGAAAAAATCTCATCTTTCAAGTTTTAGATGAAAAAATTCACATCTTTTCATTGAATCGAAATGATTGGGGAATTATTATTTTGATTCGACCTTAAATGAATAAATCATCACATGAGTCTTGATAGATTGACATTCCGATGAAGGATTATTCAAGTCAATGAAAGTTTATCAAGAAACTAAAAAAGACAAAAAAAACCCTCTACATGTATTGTGAAATTATAAGCAAGCATGTTTTGTACATTTTTACTATTATTGTTTCATTTCCCTGGAATTTTTGTATTACATTTAAAAGAAAACAGGATAATTCTAGATATTTTAAAACTTTCTCCGAAATCAATAGAATTTTATCTCTTATTATTATATTTTATCACATTTTATTTCACATTTTATTTCACATGTTAATCATGTCTTTTATTACATTTATTACTTGGGAATGGTTAGATTTTTCCAACAATGCCTTGTATTTAGTGAGTAACAATAGTTCTAATTTTCCCATTATATCTTCAATTGTTCCCTTTTACAAGATTTTTTGCCATTGTACTAAATTACTTATGTTATGTTTCATTTTCGTGGGCCTTTGGTCCCCCTTTCGTGAATACATGACTTTAATTTTCATGATCCAAATTTTAAGTTTAAATATGATCATCTTATTTCAAAAACACACCAATTTGGTTTTCTTTTTTATTTTCCACGTGTAATGATCAGGTTTCTATGAGGCCTTTTCAAAAGAATGAAATATAATTAGCATGCTTTCATTGAAAAATGTTTTTAACTCTTATGCCTCTTAAAACATTGTGCAATATCACATTTCAAAGTATTTTTGGAAAGTGCATACTATTGATTTAATCACATCAATCAGGTATTCATTGTATCTAAAAAGTTCATGAACGAAAATTGAGGTTCATATGCAACATCTCACAAATCAAAATTGGTCACTTTTGATTAAGTGAATCATTATAGGCTATGTAACCATTCGAATTTTTTTAAACAAGCTAAGAAGTTCAATATGTTTTTGCCTATTGTTGTTGAAAAAATATTCTTTAAGCAAATATTCAAAGATTTTACCTATCGCATTATGCTTTGAAGGGGGATTATGGATATGGGAAGAACGTTTGGATTGTGTATTGTTCCAGCCATATCCTACAAGGAGCACAATTTTTAAAATTTTGCTTTAACGTGAATAGAATTTAGGATAATTTGTGTACAATCCTCTTGTAATAATGAATTTCCTCATTATGGTGTCAAATTGTGTTAGTCCATGAGAAAAGGGAGCCAAAAATGATAATCCTTGTGCGTGCAGTTTTAATCACGTGTTGAAGCCAAGAATTTTCTCTATATTAAGAAAAGTTAAGTTTGTTTGTCATGTGAAGTTATAGATTATACAATTGTGTACGACTAAGCATTTTATTTCCCTTATGTTTCAGATCATGTCCTTGTTTTTCTTACATGTATCGCTTAATTGATTACTCCTTTGGAGTGCTAAATATGTGTGGAAATGAATGGTAATCTTCTTTTTCACATGGAAAAAACAATTGTATTATTACTAGTGTATCAATTACGGAAATTTGTTTACATATTCATATTCCCCCTTCAAAGTGAGGGTTATCTTATATGTTTTCCGTTTGCATATCATAGGTAGAAGATTTGTGGGTTACCTTCTCTTCCCATAGATTCTTTTAACTTGGTTTTGATTTTTAGGTCTTAGAAGATGTACTTTTTCTTAAGAAAATTTTATCTAAAGCTGTGGTAGATTCTTCATATGGATGTGATTGCAATCACACCATTGAGAGATGGTACGGGTATAACCACAAAGTTGAGAAATCTAGAATCTGGAGTTATGCCATGTCGTTTCCGTGTAGGGAATCGGGATAGAAATGTGCTAGAGGAGGAATGTTTGCTACACATAGAGGAGGACTAAAACTTCGAAAATTGCTGTAGAAGTAAGGGACTATAAAACCTACGGAATGGGAATGGCCCTTGTATGAATTTTTTATCGTTGTTGCGTAAGAGCACGATCGTGGTCGAGTGCATTGTCGATGCCGAATGGAGCCTGAACACAGTGTCCATCGACTTCTGTCGTGAACGATGAGCGTGAGTGAATGGTATGATGAAAAGGCCTTGTAGGAAGAAGTGGACGTTCCAATTAGGGTCGTGACCAATTGGAACGTCCGGTGCTGTCTAAACGTCGCGATGTGGTACTGAACTCAAACTTGGCAGAACGACACAGATGGCCTACGAGATAAACCTTCCACATTCTGTCACATACCGGTGAAGGCTATCTGATTGGAGGCTCGAGGAGTTTGAAGGCCAGTCAGCGAGGGAAGCTTTCGCCGCGTCTCAAAACAAGAGCGCCAGATGTTATCTGTGCGGCGCCGTACACGAACCGATTGTTCACTGGCGCCGTGTGAAGGATGGCACAACGAGAGGATGACACAGGAGGTGAGCCCTTTTTTGTGCAGATAACTCTCTCATTCTTCATTTTCTGCTGCAGATCTTGTGCTAGCTTTCGAGTGCTAGTCTTCCCTTTCAGCTGCTTATGCGCCAAGTCTGGACGCGACAGTCCAAAAATTCAATTGAAGTGCATGAGGCGGCATGAATTAGTCTCAAACTGACTGAATAAGTATACCATCTTATCGGATAAGTTCGCACATACATAATGTTGAGCCACGTCAACCCCCAAAAAGACTTTATTTTTATGGTTTTGTAACGGTGGTAGGTTTCCCTGTGAGTAGAATTTCCAGTTTTTAATGCAAACGCTCCCTACAAGTATAGACGACGCTTGGAGGATAATGATGTCACAGCGTCGACTATCGTATACATGCTCCCTCGAGTCCAAGCAATGAAAAGCGGTCACCGAATGATTTCATGTGCTATGAAACACAATCCCACGGCTCTTGCACGAAAGTGACGTTTCAAATTGGGCAGTGCCTTTCCTCTCAACCACCTTTTCCACAATGGTGGAAAACCTGGCCACAAGTGTTCGAAGTAGCCTACTTTAAATGCCTTCATGAGAACATGTATGAATCAGAGGGAAAATGTGTTAGTTTTTGGCTTAAAACTTTTGTAGCAAGGGGACCACTATCTTTTGTGATAACATGCCCACATGCTTCTTAGCTCTACTCTTGTTGACACGGTAACGCAATCCAGCCGGCTCTCGCACCAACATGCAAGGCATGTGCAAGAAAAACAAGGGTTTGGATAGGAGGGATGCGCATGGTTTCATGAGCTTCGACAGCTTCAATGTGCAGAGAGAAATGACAAGTGGCGAACACAAATACTTGCCAATGTGTATGTTGGCAGACATACACGGCAATGCCATTTTGCCCTAAAACCTGGCCAAAACCAATGCAATGGCTGTAACTCAGTGCAAGAGCATCCTAATGTGCAACAATCCAAAACGACAAATGCAGAATCTCAATTCAAACGCATCAATTACACACATGCATGGGTCTAGCATCTAACGATGGACACAATGTACAAAAAATGCAGATTAGGCCAAAGGCTAGTTGTAAGCGAATGTGTTTCTAGTTCATCGTTGGAGTTCGCAGAATTACGTCCAGATCTTGCATGAGGGGTTGCCCCTCCATATCACTCTTGAGGGCAATCGTCGTCAACCACTCATGCAGGGAGACTTCAATGTGTGAAGTCTCCGCAAGCCCATTTTTCCTTCTACCTCACCCCCTCGTCCTGGGTTCAAAACAAGGGGGGTATTACATTGAATTCGTGACTTTGGACGAGTTTTCTGGTTTTGAAACTCGTACTTCGAACTAATAAACTCGCATTTTGTTTCTCACGCATCGATGCAAAATCATCACGAGAGAGGCACGATCAGTGATTTTGCGCTCACACATTGCCTTTTTTCTTGCGTCTCTTGCTTGCGCCAATCCCTCGTCCTCGCTTGCTCTTGTTGGCGAGTAGGGCAAGCGAGGGTGAGGGCACTATGCCACGAGTAAGAAAGTGCGTAGAAGCTTCCTAGCAACACAGCCGCTGACCAGGCGTCAGTGCCTGGTCAGACGGTGACGACAGTCACAGGTTGTACACACAACGTTAAGGGTTTGGCTAGGAGACACAAGGCACAGTGTCAGAATGCTTCAATATAGCACATGCAGAGAGAAATGACAACTGACAGGTCCAAGGTATAAATACCTGCCGCGGCGCACGGCGGGTGTCGCACGCGGCAGTCCAAGAGCTGTCCTAAAACCGGCCCAAAACCACTGTTTTGGCCGTAACTCTATGCACATATGTCAGAATCCTACACCGTCTGAACCTAGACGTGCAGAATCAAAAGACAAACGCTACGACTGGTCACATGCATGCATCCATCGACTGACAGTGAGCATACAATGCAAAAACATGCAAATAGGCCTCATGGCCAGTCCGCCGAAAGACGCCTGCAAGACGTAGGAAGCACATCAAAGAGTCTCGGCGGCATCTGGGGCTTTCGAACAGTGGTCGGTCAGCTCCAAGTGGGTAGTCCGCCGCCTGTCGTCGCGCCGGTGTCACCAGGGCCGCCTGCCTCAGGGATCTGCACGAGTATGGACACGGCCGAGTGGTCACAGTAAACTGTACAGGAACGGCACAAAGCACAACACTCCCCCATGACCCAATGGTACGCATGTCCATACGCGTGCACCACTGGTACAACCACATAGTGGGTGACACAGACAGATGAGACGCAAACGTACATCCCACACTCAACCACTGTCACGCACGGGGCGAAGCCCAACAGAACGAATGGCCACCAAGAACTTTCCGCGGGCAAGTGCCTTCGTGAAGAAATCAGCACGCTGCAAGTCAGTGCCAACCCACATAATGGAGATCACGCGTCGCTCCACAAAATCACGAACGAAGTGATGCTCAACCGCAATGTGCTTTGTGCGAGCATGAAAAACACCAGAGTTCTCCGCAATGGCGAGAGCACTCTGGTTGTCGCAACGCAGCACAATGGCGGTAACTGACTACCCAAGCTCAAGAAACAAGCGCTGCAGCCAAACTGCCTCAGCAGCTCCAGCCCCCAAAGCCACATACTCAGCCTCCGACGAGCTACCTGCTTCCCGCTTCGCCAAGGCAAAGCGATACCACCGAGCAGAAACACGTAGCCAGTGCGAATGCGCTCATTAGAGCTCCAAGCCCAGTCGTTTTCAGTGTAGCCGTCAAGGACCACCGAACACTGCCGACGAAAGCAGAGTCCGAGATACGGCGTGGAGACCACGTACTGTACCACTCGCACAGCCGCGTGAAGAGCTCTCGCACGTGGAGCCCGCGAGAACTGAGCGAGGAGGTTGACGGCGAACGCGATGTCGGGACGCATGGTAGTGGCCAGGTACAATGCCAGGTCCGATGAGACGGAGGCACAAGGTCACGTCCACTGTCTCCCCCAGTCGTATAGGGTCATCCACCTTGAGGGCATCCTGCCTGTCAGGTGTGAGGGGTGTGGAAGCAGTGGGCACTGCACCAAGGAGATCGCTAAAGGGCTCCCCCACGACTCGTAGGTATCTGGCCTGATGCAGCAATAGTGTCCGATGTCTGAGATCTCGCACGATCTCCATACCAAGAAACACCGATGCAGGACCGAGGTCCTTCATCCTGTAGGCGGTCCACAGGACAGCCTTGGCCTCCTTCACGGCCTCCAGCGACGGAGACGCGATCAAAAGGTCATCAACAAAGACCATGATGGCGGTAAACCGCTCGGGTGTCGGTAGGATGAAGAGTGAGGGGTCTGCCTCGCTCTGTACGTATCATGCACGAGTCAAGGTGTCAGTGATCTCCCGGTTCCAACACCGTGGAGACTGCTTGAGGCCGTACAAGGACTTGCGCAAGCGCCAGACCTTGTCACCGTCCTCAAAGCCTGGTGGCATAGCCACGTAGATCTCCTCATCCAAAGAGCCATGGAGGAACGCGTCGTTCACATCCATCTGGTGTAGTTCCCAGTCATGCTGAGCCACTACACCGAACAGAGCTTGAGCTGAGGTAATGCGGCCGACAGGGGCAAAGGTGTCAGTTTAATGAACTCCCTCAATCTGAGAGAACCCCTTGACGACCAAGCGGGCCTTGTAGCGTTCCAGTGAGCCATCCGGCTTCACTTTCTTGCGAAAAACCCACTTGACCTGAATCGCCTTCCTCCCAGGGGGAAGGTCGACCAGCTTATAGACTCTCTGCTCTCGGATAGCGCGAAGCTCATCCTCGCAAACAACTCGCCAGGCATCAGCATCCTGCGATGAGAAAGCCTCCCTCAATGTGCCTGGGTCAGGCGTCATAGAGGGGGAACTCTGCGTGGCAAGTGCACACACCTCAGTGTCAGGCCTGATGGCCACGAGATCAGCTGCTGCGTCACAGGCGATATGGAATTCGCGAGTGACCAGGTCGTGCCCTATGGGGCACGCTGGGTGTACCTCCGAAAGCTCAGTGCGGACACTCAGGCCTAAGGCCTTTGTGCCTGGATCACCGCTAGCGATGCTGCAAGAGGAACGTCTGGGTCCGGAACCCGACGCTCGCTGAGCTCCAAAATCCAGTGGTCGAAGGCGACCACTGGGCTCACAGGAGTAACCTGAGGTCGAGGGGCGCACCTCAGGCTTAGGAACTGGTACGACCATAGGGACAGGTACGACCACAGCTGGTGAGGGCTGAGACGAGGCAGTCGGAGATGCTGTGCGAGGAGATGCGTGTGTGGGGGACACTGAGCTGGGGGTGACAGCGGGCAAGGCTGGCCCGGACACTGAGACAGGAGTGTCAGCCGACGTAGGCTGGGCTCGGTCAGACGCCGGAGCAGGGGTGCCAGTGGACACAGGTGGTGATGCAGAGGAGGCGTGAGAGCAGCGGTACGTGTGGGGTGTGAAACAGGCTGAACACGCGGGATCTCTGGACCAACGGCAATGATAGCCGGATCATCAAGTGCTGGAGATCGAGAGGGGACTCCAGCGGACACATCAGCCTGACAAGAAATGGTCGCTGGCGGAGAGGTCTCCCCCATCCGCCGAGGACCCTCACAAGAAGGGACATGAGCCGCAGAGAGGGCTGTGATTGAAGTCATATCACGGTAGGTGAGTGACTCAAAAAACAGCGCGTCACGGGACTCAATGACACGACGGCGAGTGGGGTCCCAAAAGCGCCAGGCCTTCGACCGCGGGGAGATGCCGATGAAGGCACACAAGCGACCCCGAGGGGAGACCTTGGACCCCTACTGGTCCTCGGTGTACCACACGGAGGCCAGGGAACCCCAGACGCGTGCGAGACAAAGATCAGCACGGCTGCCAAACCAGAGCTCGTACGGTGTAACATGATCCGGAATCGGACCATGGGGAGGCGGTTCCAGACCAAAGTCATGTAGGCGAAGCCCTCGAATGCGAAGGACTCCGGGAGACCACACTCATACCGCATGGCGCGGACCGCATCCTCCATGGTGCGGTTCCAACGCTCGGATACACCGTTCTGCTGTGGGGTAGCAGGAGCGGAGACCAGGTGAAAAATGCTATGCTCAGCAAAGAAGGAGTCCATCTCGCCGAGGAACTCGCCACCGCGATCCGAGCAAAAGGTATGTAACGTGTGGCGAGACTGACGCTCAGCCAACACGATCCAGAGCCGAACTGCAAGGACGGCGTCGCTCTTCTGACACAGACTGTAAACCCACCGCATCCGGGTGAAGTCATCAGTCAGCGTCAGAACATACCGGCCCCTCTCGGACAGCGACTCGACCGGGAGAGGACCGGGCAGGTCCGAGTGGACCAACTCGAGGGGCCGCAACGCTCGGGAACGCGAATCAGGGTAAGTGCACTGGTACATCTTTCCCTGAGCACAAAAAAGACAGTCGGTCTTGGGTGGCTTCTCGAAAGAAGCCACGTCAAGACCAAGAGCGGGCTGTGTCCGGATGAGGTTCGACACATTTTTGGAGCCCACGTGACACAGACGTCGGTGAAGCAACCGCTAGTGTTCTGGGGATAGAACACCACTGGCAAAAACGCGGCCACAGGAGGAGGGAGAGCAAGGGGAGAAGGGCCGAGCAATGCGGCACAAATCATCTACGACTGAAGCACGCAAGACAATGCTATGGGTGTCAAGAGCAGTCACAGTCGTTGAATCAGCGGTATGCTCAATGGAGAGACCCATCAGAGTGCAGGCACGTACAGACAGCAGACTGAGCTCAAGATCAGGCACAAACAGCATGTCAGAGAGATACAGGGGGCCGGACGGACCATCAAAGCATACAACCCCAACACCGTGGACTGGTAAGGACTGACCAGAGCCGGTACGAATAGAACGGACAGTCGTGACAGGACCAAGTACCACAAAGTCACAACGACGACACGTCATGTGGTGGGTGGCACCGGAATCGATGATCCAAGTGCCACCGGAGTCACGACTGGTGGACGTCACTGTACAATGAGCAATGGAACACTCGGCATCAGAGGGACGCTGAGCCATCATTGGGAAGGAACGACGTACATCACGAAGGTGAGACTCATGAATCCAGTCAGTGCAGTCAGGCCCATCATCATCACATGCGGACTGTGCTCCCCCACACGTGTCATCACGAGTCACGAGGATGGACAAACAAGGAGTCTNAACACCGTGGATTGGTAAGGACTGACCAGAGCCGGTACGAATAGAACGGACAGTCGTGACAGGACCAAGTACCACAAAGTCACAACGACGACACGTCATGTGGTGGGTGGCACCGGAATCGATGATCCAAGTGCCACCGGAGTCACGACTGGTGGACGTCACTGTACAATGAGTAATGGAACACTCCGCATCAGAGGGACGCTGAGCCGTCATTGGGAAGGAACGACGTACATCACGAAAGTGAGACTCATGAATCCAGTCAGTGCAGTCAGGCCCATCATCATTACATGTGGACTGTGCTCCCCCACACGTGTCATCACGAGTCACGAGGACGGACGAACAAGGAGTCTGTGACCCACTCATCGATGACAACACACTCGCACCTCCCTGAAAGCGAAGTGCTAGAAGATGACGAAGCTCGGCGATGGTGCGGTCACGTGGGTCTGGATCACTACTGCTCGCTGGTGAGGACGCAGGAACAGCTGCAGTCGTGGTCGCCGCGCGTCCAGAGGAGTGTGCGGTCGACGTGCCGGACGCGGTGCGAGCAGTATGAGCAGCCTGAAGTCCGCGAGTGATGCGCTCCTAGTCAAGCGGTTGCTGGCACTCGGTGTAGCGATGGGCACCTCCACAGTTGTAGCAGTGCACGGAACGGCCACTGCAACCACTGGATGACGACTGCTGCTGACCCGATCCGCGCTTCCTATTCTTCTTCTTCCCCTGGGCAGCTGCTGCAACGCCCTACGTCTGCGTGGGTGTAGACGGGGTCGAAGAGGAGGAGGAAGATGAGGTCGTGATGGAGGTAGATGAGGGTAACTGCAGGAGGGAAGATGGTGGTGAGGCGAGGACTGCTACAGCGAGGGAAGTCTCCTGATGTGCTACTGCTGCCTCGCGGGCCGACGTCACCTAGAGGAAAAGCTGATGGGCCCAAGGGAGCAGCTGCAGGGTGGCTGAGAAAGGCGCGAGAGCAGCGTTGCTGTACCGTGTGAATATGTCGGTGTACTCGAGGCGAACTTCGAGCATGATCGTCCGAAGTGCCCAAAGCTGTGTGCCCCCTGAGGTCCCCAGACGCATGTAGATACGCATGGCTCGTCGCCAGTAATCCACCGCAGGCTCCGCTGGTCCCTGACGGAGCGAGTGGAAAGCACGAATGTGTGACGCACGCGTGGCGTGCGTCTTTGCGGCCAGTAGGGACAACGCCAGATCCCAGCCTCCACGAGGATCAGCTACGGTGCCTGTGCCAGCCTCGCCGAGGAAGGGGCGGAAGTCAACGACAGCCTCGCGTGGCATGGCGTAGAGAAGTCCTCGCATGGCCCGGGCTACTGTCAGCACCTGTGCTGGATCTGTAGACTGGTATGGGCTGTGGTAGTAAGGCCACACTCCCTCGGAAGTGGCCCACACCTGAAACAGGATCTCCCAGCAGTCAAATCCATCCTCGCTAATGTACCGTGGAGGTGGTGCCTCAAATTTCTTTGGCTGCCGCTCCGTGGGGAGAGCAATCGCAAGCTGAGGAGGGCGAGAGACGGGGAAAACTCCAGGAAGGGGGTGATCACGGGGAAGTCAGATGACGGTCGTATTGGGGACACGGGTGGAGGTCGGATACCTGTTTGCAGTTGACGGAGACGCTCCTGTAGAAGACGAATCTCCCGCTCCTGGGAGTCATCCTTGAAGCCTGGCATGAATGGCTCGTCATCAAGGAGGTTCGCAGGTGGTGGAGAAACCACACCTGGAGGTGAAACAGGGGGAGTACCTGTCACGGGCACCTGGGCCGAGTGCTGGGTGGAGGCCGCAACGCCGGCAGCTCCCTCAGAAATCCGCGAAGTAGCTGTGGATTGAGCACGCAGGAGCTCAGTCAACGTGCGGATTGCGTCAGTCTGCTCTCGCTGCAGACGGCGCATCTCCTCCTGTTGGCTGCGCAGGTCCGTAATGGCCTACGAGCGAGGGCTCAATATCCCTGAAGAAGAGGAGGAGGGATCACCTGGTCCCTTGTTCTTGTCGTCGGGCGAACTCATGTTGCCGCTCACTATGGGACGACAGGTCAAGTGTGCCGGATTTTAAACCCGTCTGCGTTTCTCGGGGAGTTGAAACGCTGGTAACTATTGACCTTCCGGGTGAAAATCTGGCTAAGTGTAATGCTGACGTCAGCAACCACTTGCTGACGTCAGCACGAACTGATGAAGTCAGCAATCAACAATGCTTACGTCAGCTCGTCCCCTCCTTTTTTTTCTTTTTTTTTCTCTTTGTCACGGTTCTGCCGCGTGTGGGGCCGCCTCGCGGTGGCGCGTGGCAGCTCCGCAGAAGCTGCGCAGCAGCTTCCGCCCAGCTGCTGCTACAGCTGTGCTGTCAGTTGTAGCAGTTGCTGCATAGCTGCGTGTGCAGTGGTGGGAGCAGCGGCTGTGCTACCGCTGCTGCTGCTGCGCGCTACAGCTGCTGCTGGCTGCCGCCGCCGCGCGCTGCTGCTGGCTGTCGCTGCTGCGCGCTGCTGCTGCTGCCAATGTTGTGCTGCTGCTGCCGCCGCGACTGCCGCTGCTGCTGCTGTGCCGCTGGCGCTGTTGCGCTGCTGCTGCCAACGCTGCTACAGCGCTGCTGCTGCCGTCGCTGCTACCACGCTGCTGGTGCGGCCGCTGTTGCTGCGCTGCTGCTGCGTTGCTGTCGCCGCCGCCTCTGCTGCTGGTGCTCTACTATTGCGGCTGTGGGAGGGCGGCTGCACGTACCGCGGCCGCCACACACCTCTGCGTGGTGGTAAACGTTACTGCTACTGCCTCTGCAGCTCCGATCTCACGTGGTGGGTGGGATACGTTGACGGGGACCGGCCGTCTCCAACAGATCTCAGAGGACTGTGCTGCAGCGGTGACTCTCACTACTGCTGCTCTGCTGCGTCTCTGCTGCGCAGCTCAGTGAGAACTGTCTCACTGTTCTGATACCATAAGAAAGTGCGTAGAAGCTTCCTAGCAACGCAGTCGCTGACTGGGCGTCAGTGCCTGGTCAGACGGTGACGACAGCCATAGGTTGTACACACAATTGCAAGGGGTTGGCTAGGAGACACAAGGCACAGTGTCAGAATGGTTCAATATAGCATATGGAGAGAGAAATGACAACTGACAGGTCCAAGGTATAAATACCTGCCGCGGCGCACGGCGGATGTCGCGCGCGGCAGTCCAAGAGCTGTCCTAAAACCGGCCCAAAACCACTGTTTTGGCCGTAACTCTACGCACACATGTCAGAATCCTATACCGTTTGAACCTAGACGTGCAGAATCAAAATACGGACGCAGCGACTGGTCACATGCATGCATCCATTGACTGACAGTGAGCATACAATGCAAAAACGTGCAAATAGGCCTCATGGCCAGTCCGCCGAAAGGCGCCTGCAAGACGTAGGAAGCACATCAAAGAGTCTCGGTGGCATCTGGGACTGTAGAACAATGGTCGGTCAGCTCCAAGTGGGTAGTCCGCCGCCTGTCGTCGCGCTGGTGTCACCAGGGCCGCCTGCCTCAGGGATCTGCACGAGTATGGACACAACCGAGTGGTCACAGTAAACTTTACAGGAATGGCACAAAGCACAACAACGAGCATCATCCTGAAGGCCCTCGTGGCCTCTTAGCTGCCTGTCGAGCCACCAGCTCGATCGACTGCTTGTGGCTTGCCGGTGGGTGGCCGGCCGGTCAAATGTGACCGGCCGCCGGCCACTCAGCCGGCAGGCGGCCAAAGCGTGGCTGGCCACAAGCTTGACCTAGCATTAGCGAGGGGTGGTTGCAAACCACCCCGTCGTAACTAGGAGGTGGGAGGGCCAAGCTCGCCTTCCCACTACATTCCTCCCGACTTATCATGTATTGTACTTACTGGTCATCACGGCGAGCGGCCTACCCCCTTTAAGCTCAAGAATTCGCATGACCATCATGTTCGGCTTCCCTAACCTCCAATGGTTTCTATCCATGAATGCCGATGTAGGATTTGTTCACTTTTACCGCGTTCAGGTGTTTCTCCCTTCCACGCATCGACCAGTGCGAGCTACAAGCTTGCTCTCGTACTCGTTGACCACCCCGGTGGGCAATCGAGATTTGGGCTCCCATGATTTACATTCAGGTCCACAATCGGCCCAAGGAACAAGGTGCTCCCTAACAACGCGCGATCAGAGTGTACGCTCTCGGTTTTGGAGTAGGGAAAGGACCTTGAATTGGCCATTAGCAGGAAGGGCAGCTAACGGTGGTTGAACGGTTTCGTCCAAAGTGTATAGAGCCAGCAAACCCACATGAAACACGTCATATAGCTTCACACTCGGCGGAAGCAGCAATGTGTATGCCACTTGCCCGATGCGTGCCACAATAGGAAATATTCCAATCCACGTTGGTAGAAGTTTTTGCGCCAGTGGTGACTTTAGCCTAAGGTTCCTATATTAAAGCAGTACTTTTCCACAGACGTCAAACAAGACCTGACAGTGACTCTTTTCGGCATATGCCTTTTTGTCGTTGCCAAGGTGCTTGACTCTGACCCTTCGCCTCTTCTAACAATCAGTGTATGCACTCGGCAAAGGCTTCAACTGAAGGAACTTGTCATCGTATACGCCCGCTTTTCACCAATGGAGAGGGAAACTAGATGCCGACCACTGCTTAATGGTGTGAACTGTGTGGACTTGTTCACTGAGTTGTTCACCGCAAACTCTACATGTGCTAGGTATTCATCCCATTTATTCATGGCAAGGTCCATGTACATGCGGAGCATCTTCTCCATAGTGCAATTCATGCACTCTGTTTGTCTGTCAGTTTGAGAGTGAAACACTATCGACATTTGTGACTTGTTGCCAAAGTACTCGTGCATCTCTCACAAGAACTTACTAGCAAATGTTTCATGTCGATCGGAGATAATGCGCAAGGAAAATTCGTGGTACTTTGCACTGCCCTCAAAGAAGAATCAAGCAGTCTCCTCAGCGTTCACATGAGTGGTTGTAGGAATGAAGCGTGTCATCTTTCTTAGAAGATCCCACAACAACTAGTATTGCATCGTGGCCATGGGGCGTGTTTAGAAGACCAGTAGTTACGTCCATGCTGACGCACTCCCATGGAGTCCCACGGATGGGAAGCTGTTGGAGGAGTCAAGCATGCTTTTTTTTACTAGCCTTGTTTCGGAGACATGGGTCGCATGTCATGAAATACTTACGGACATCGATATTCTATCCTAATCACCAATAGTGGTCCAAGAGTGCCTGTCCGGTTTCTTTGAATACCACATGACTTTTGATCGGCGGGTCGTGGAACTGAGCGATGATCTTTGCTTGATTGTCTCTCGAGTCTGGCCCAACAACTTGTTCTCGGTGCTAGAATACTTCCACGGCCTCTATCAATCCGTTTTCGTCCACATTTCGAGAATGTTAGAACCAAGAATCCGGATAGTATTCCATCTAGATCCGGTTTACAATGGCGTTGCAGTGGATAATATCTCGATGTGGTTGTCGAAGAGGTGAATGGGGATCTGGTGTTTGCACATTTCCTATCGCAATGGCCACATAGCACCCACCGACCACGATGGTTACTATGATTTCCACATGCTGTCGACATAGTACATCGGCCTTGTTTATACGTCCTGACCGATATTCCCACATGATCGAGAATCAGCTCGGGCATTTGCTCCAACACCCTTGTCGTCTTGTCCATTTTGGTTTCGTCCATAAAAAAAACCCATATGTTGTGTTTGGTCACGACTGTCACATCCCCTTTAGCGCCCTCGAGGTAGCAACGCCACATCTTGAAAGCATGTACCATGGTGAGAAGCTCTTCATCCCAAGTCGTGTACCGCGTCTCCAAAGGGATGAGCTTCGACTCTCATACACAACTGGATGACCATTCTGCATGAGGATTGTTCCAATTCCTACTACCGACTCCTCACATCGCACCTTCCACGGTTGCGATGGGTTCAAAAGAGCTAAGATGAGCACTGTGGATAGAAGCTTTTTCACTTTGAGAAAGGGATTCTCACGATCAGATGTCCACATTGTTTTGC
>SZWC01013002.1:59596-69921 GCA_023375785.1 Penium margaritaceum
GCAGAGTTACGGCCAAAACAGTGGTTTTGGGCCGGTTTTTAGGACAGCTCTTGGACTGCCGCGTGCGACACCCGCCGTGCGCCGCGGCAGGTATTTATGCCTTGGACCTGTCATTTGTTATTTCTCTCTGCAATTATATTGAGTTTGAGTTTCTTGACACTCTATTCGTGTCCCAACCCAGACCCGTGCAGTTTTGTCTCTAACTTGTGACTGTTGTCACACGCTGACCTGGCGCTGACGCCTAGTGTTGCGGCAAGTGGTTAAGAAGGTTCTAGGAAACTTCTCTTGGTATCAGAGCAACAAGCCTGAGCTTGTTGTGCTGCAAAGAAGAGATGCAGCAATCGCAGCAGTAGTGAGCAACAACAGCGGCAACAACACACAACAGTAGCGACAGGTCCTGGGAGGACCCACCAACCTGCGCCATTCCAAGGCGTAGGCCGCAACACCTGCGTGACAAAGGAGTTGTGCAGGAGGGGTGCAGCAGTGTAGCAGCACGCCAGCGCAGCAGCGCCATAGCAGCTGTCCAGCAGCGCAGCAACAGTGCTGGCAGTTTTGACCACAGCAGTAGCAGCACCAGCAACATCGGCGGCGGCATCAGAAACATCAGCAACAATAGCTGCTAAAGTGGCTTGAGGCCATTTCCGTCAAGCTCGACGGCAGCAGAAGCAGCAGCAACAACAGCAGCGTGCGCCACCGCTGCCCCTGTCCGTGCAACTTCCTAGAAGCCACACGGACGTGGAGGAGCCGCGGACGAAAATCGCGTCAGCCACCACCTCCCCGTCGGCATGAGCTTGCCCTGGCTTCAAACGAATGCATTTTTCAGCGTTTGAGGGTGCGTTGGAAAGCTCTTCTCTCAAGCTCTCCAGAGCTACTATTCACGCTCAGTTTTGTGCTCTGTCACCACCAGCAAAGACTGAAGTGCAATGCAGATTTGTTTTCTGCTGAAATTCGGGCAGAAGAGGGAAAAGTGACGTTTTGCCACTTTTTCCAACTTTTTGCGACTGAAAATTTCACCATCATGTTCAGCACATTCAGGAGCCTCTGTGGTCCAAATTTCGCTTGATTTGGACAACCTTGAGTTTTTAGTGCCGAAATATTTAAATTTCAGCACTTCGCCAAATTTCTGGCCGTCAGCACCATACTTAGCCGATTTTTTGGCCGGACAGTCAAACGTTGCCAGCGTCTCAAATCCCAGAGAAACGCTAACGGTTTTAAAATCCGATAAACTTGACCTGTCGCCCCATACTGAGCGGCGACATGAGCCTGTCCGACAAGAAGGAGAAGGGACCAGGCGACCCCTCCTCCTCTTCGTCTGGTGTACTGAGTCCACGCTCGAAGGCCATTGAGGACCTGCAAAGCCAGCAGGATGAGATGCGTCGCCTCCAGAGAGAGCAGACTGACGCTATCCGCACGCTGACTGAGCTTCTGCGTGCTCAGTCCACGGCTCATCAGCGGGTTTCTGAGGGAGCTGCCGGCATCGCGGTCTCTACCCAGCAGTCGGCTCAGGCACCCGTGAATGGCGCTCGACCTGTCCCACTACCTGCTGACCTCCTGGATGATAAGCAACTCATGCCAGGCATTACGGATGATTCCCCGGCTCAGGAGATTCGAGTTCTTCAGGAGCACCTCCNGCAGACGGGCACCCAATCTTCGTTTTCCCTGATACGATTGTCACCTGACTATCCCGATGACCATCCTCTTCCAGGAGTCTTTCCCGTCTCTCGTCCTTCTCAGCCTGTGGTTGCTCTCCCCACGGAGCGGCAGCCCAAGGATTTTGAGGCACCACCTCCACGGTACAGCGGTGAGGATGGCTTCGACTGCTGGGAGATCCTGTTTCAGGTGTGGGCTACTTCTGAGGGAATGTGGCCTTACTACCACAGCCCGTACCAGCCTAAAGACCCAGCAGAGGTACTGACAGCAGCCTGGGCCATGCGCAGACTCCTCTACGCCATGCCACGCGAGACTGTCGTCGACTTCTGCCCCTTCCTTGGCGAGGCCAACACAGGCACCGGCGTCTATCCCCGTGGAGGTTGGGATCTGGCCTTATCCCTGCTTGCCGCAGAGACACACGCCACTCGTGCATCACACATTTGTGCTTTCCATTCGCTCCGTCAGGGACCTGCAGAGCCTGCAGCGGATTACTGGGGACGTGCCATGCGCATCTACACACGCTTGGGAACCTCAGGAGGCACACAGCTGTGGGCGCTTCTTACGATTATGCTCGGAGTTCACCTCGAGTACACCGACATCTTCACACGGTACAGCAACGCTGTCCTTGAGCCCTTCTCAGCCACCCTACAGCTGCATCCTTGGGCGCATCAGCTCTTCCTTCAGGTGACCTCAGACTGTGAGGCAGCCGTAGTCCATCAGGAGACTTCCCTCACTCCAGCACCCATCGCATCACCACCATCTTCCCTCCTACAGTCTCCCTCTTCCTCCTCCATCACTTCCTTATCTTCCTCTTCCTCTTCGACCCCGTCTACATCCACTAGACACAAGGCATTGCAGCAGCCGCCCAGGGGAAGAAGAAGAATAGGAAGCGTGGATCAGGTCAGCAGCGGTCGTCATCCAGTGGTAGCAGTGGCCGTTCTGTGCACTGCTACAACCGTGGAGGCGCCCATCGCTACACCGAGTGCCAGCAGCCGCTTGACTGGGTACGGATCACACGTGGGCTCTAAACTGCTCATGCTCTCCGTTCCACGTCTGGCGCGTCACCCGCATCCTCCTACGGACGCGCGGCTGCCACGATTGCAGCTCTTTGTACCTCCTCATCGGCAAGCAGCAGCGATCCGGACCCGCGCGACCACACCATTGCCCAGCTTCGCCACCTTCTAGCGCTCCGCTTTCAGGGAGGTGCAAGTGTGTTGTCATCGTTGGGTGGATCACAGACTGTTTGTTTGTCTGTTCTTGTGGCTCGTGATGACGCGTGTGGGGGAACACAGTCAGCATGAGATGATGATGGGCCTGACTGCACCGAGTGGATTCATGAGTCTCATCTTTGTGTTGTGCGTTGTTCCTTCCCAGTGACGGCTCAGCGCCCCTCTGATGCCGAGTGTTCCATTGCTTGNCGTGCCGTCGCAGTGACTTTGTTGTTCTCGGCCCCGTCACGTCTGTCCGTTCCATTCGTACAGGCTCTGGTCAGTCCTTGCCAGTCCATGGTGTTGGGATTGTATGCTTCGATGGTCCGTCTGGCCCCTTGTACCTTTCCGACCTGTTGTTTGTGCCTGATCTTGAGCTCAGCTTGCTTTCTGTGCGTGCCTGCACCTTGATGGGTCTCTCTGTGGAGCATACCGCTGACTTAGCGACTGTGACTGCTACTGACACCCGCAGTGTCGTCCCGCGTGCTTCAATCATAGATGATGTGTATCGCATCGCTTGGCCCTCCTCTCCTTGCTCTTCCTCCTCCTCCGGTCGTGTCTTTGTCACTGGTGTTCTATTTCTGGAACACCAATGGTTGCTTCATCGTCGTCTGTGTCACGTGGGCTCCGACACCGTGTCAAAGTTCATTCCGACACAGCCCGCTCTCGGTCTTGACGTGTCTTCTTTCAAGAAGCTACCCAAGTCTGACTGCCTTTTTTCGCTCTGGGGAAGATGCACCAGTGCACCTACCCTGACTCTCGTTCCTGAGCGCTTCGGCCTCTCGAGTTGGTTCACTCATACCTTCTCGGCCCTCTCCCTATCGAGTCTCTATCCGAGAGGGGCCGGTATGTTCTCACTCTGACTGATGACTTTACATGGATGCGGTGGGTCTACAGTCTTTGTGAGAAGAGCGACTCCGCCCTTGCGGTTCGACTCTGGCTAGTGATGGCTGAGCGTCAGTCCCGCCACACGCTACATACCTTCCGCTCGTATCGCGGAGGCGAGTTCCTTGGCGATATGGACTCCTTCTTTCCCAAGCATGGGATTTTTCAACAGGTCTCCGCTCCTATAACCCCCCAGCAGAACGGTGTATCTGAGCGCTGGAACCGCACAATGGAGGATGCGGTTCGCGCCATGCGGTCTGAGTGCGGTCTCCCAGAGTCTTTTGTCTTTGAGGGTTTCGCCTACATGACTTGGGTCTGGAACCGCCTCCCGCACGGTCCGCTTCCGGGCCATATTACACCGTACGAGCTCTGGTTTAGACATCTTGCTGACCTTCGTCTTGCCTGTGTCTGGGGCTCTCTGGCCTCCGTGTGGTACACCAAGGACCAGCACGGGTCCAAGGTCTCACCTCTGGGCCGCTTGTGTGCCTTCATAGGCATTTCCCCGCGGTCGAAGGCCTGGCGCTTCTGGGACCCTACTCGTCTTCGCGTCATTGAGTCCCGCAACGCGCTGTTTTTTTAGTCTCTCACCTACCGTGACCTGACTTCGATCACAACACTCTCCGCCACCCATGTTCCTTCCTGTGAGGGTTCTCGGTGGAAGGAGGAGACTTCTACACCAACGACCACCTCTCATCAGGCTGATGTGTTTGCTCGAGCCCCCTCTCGGTCTCCGGCCCTTGATGATCCAACGATCATTGCCGTCGGTCTAGAGATCTCGCCTGTATAACCTGTTTCACACCCCATAGGTACCTCTGTTCCCACGCCTCCTTCTGCACCAACACCTGCATCTGCTGGCACTCCTGTCTCTGTATGTGATCCAGTCTCGCCCACTCCCATTCCTACGTCAATCGGTACTCCTGCCTCAGTGTCAGGTCCAGTCTTGCCTGCTTCGACTGTCACACCCAGCCTTGTATTCCCCACACACGAATCTCCTCGCACGGCATCTCCGGGTACCTCGTCTCAGCCCTCACCAGCTGTGGCCGTACCTGTCCCTGTGGTCGCACCTGTCCTTGAGCCTCAGGTGCGTCCCTCGACCTCAGGTTACTCCCGTGAGCCCGGTGGTCGTCTTCGACTACTGGATTCTGGAGCTCAGCGAGCGTTGGGCCTCAGACCCAGGCGCTCCTCTCCTAGCATCGCGAGTGGTGACCCCGGCACAAAGGCCCTAAGCCTGAGTGTCCGTACTGAGCTCACATAGGTACATCCAGCGTGCCCCGTAGGGCACGACCTCATCACTCGCGAGTTACATATCGCCTGTGACACAGCAACTGATCTCGTAGTCGTCAGGCCCGGCACTGAGGCGTGTGCATTTGCCATGCAGAGTGCTCCCTTTATGGCGCCCGACCCGGGCACACAGAGGGAGGCTCTCTCATCATAGGATGCTGACGCTTGGCGTGCTGCCTGCGAGGATGAGCTTCGCGCTATCCGAGAACACAGAGTCTATGAGCTTGTCGACCTTCCTCCTGGGAGGAAGGCTATTCAGGTCAAGTGGGTCTTTCGCAAGAAAGTGAAGCCGGATGGCTCACTGGAACGCTACAAGGCCCGCTTGGTCGTCAAGGGGTACTCTCAGATTGAGGGAGTCAATTACAGTGACACCTTTGCCCATGTCGGCCGCATGACCTCAGCTCGAGCTCTGTTCGGTGTAGTGGCTCACCATTACTAGGAACTGCACCAGATGGATGTGAACAATGCGTTCCTCCATGGCTCTCTGGATGAGGAGATTTACGTGGCTCAGCCACCGGGCTTTGAGGACGGTGACAAGGTCTGGCGCTTGCGCAAGTCCTTGTACGGCCTCAATCAGTCTCCGCGGTGTTGGAACCGGGAGATCACNTATGGCGCCCGACCCGGGCACACAGAGGGAGGCTCTCTCATCATAGGATGCTGACGCTTGGCGTGCTGCCTGCGAGGATGAGCTTCGCGCTATCCGAGAACACAGAGTCTATGAGCTTGTCGACCTTAATCCTGGGAGGAAGGCTATTCAGGTCAAGTGGGTCTTTCGCAAGAAAGTGAAGCCGGATGGCTCACTGGAACGCTACAAGGCCCGCTTGGTCGTCAAGGGGTACTCTCAGATTGAGGGAGTCAATTACACTGACACCTTTGCCCCTGTCGGCCGCATGACCTCAGCTCGAGCTCTGTTCGGTGTAGTGGCTCACCATTACTAGGAACTGCACCAGATGGATGTGAACAATGCGTTCCTCCATGGCTCTCTGGATGAGGAGATTTACGTGGCTCAGCCACCGGGCTTTGAGGACGGTGACAAGGTCTGGCGCTTGCGCAAGTCCTTGTACGGCCTCAATCAGTCTCCGCGGTGTTGGAACCGGGAGATCACTGGCACCTTGACTCGTGCAGGATACGTATAAAGCGAGGCAGACCCCTCTCTTTTCATCCTACCGACACCCGAGCGGTTCACCGCCATCCTGGTCTATGTCGATGACCTTCTGATGGCGTCTCCATCCCTGGAGGCCGTGAAGGAGGCCAAGGCTGTCTTGCAGACTACCTACAGGATGAAGGACCTCGGTCCTGCATCGGTGTTTCTTGGTATGGAGATCATGCGAGATCGCAGATGTCAGACACTTTTGTTGCATCAGGCCCGATACACACGAGTCGTGGGGAAGCGCTTCAGCGATCACCTTGGTGCAGTTCCGTCTGCTTCCACACCTCTTAGACTTGATGGGCAGGATGCCCTGAAGGTGGATGACCCTACACAGCTGGGGGAGACAGTGGACGTGACCTTGTACCTCCGTCTCATCGGATGTCTGATGTACGTGGCCACTACCATGCGTCCTCATATCGCGTTCGCCGTCAACCTCCTCGCTCAGTTCTTACAGGCTCCACGTATGAGAGCCCTTCATGCGGCGGTGCGAGTGGTGCAGAATGTGGTCTCCACGCCGTACATCAGACTTTCTTTTTATCGGCAGTGTTTGGTGGTCCTTGATGGCTACATTGACAGCGACTGGGCTTGGAGCCCAGATGGGCGCAGCCGTATTGGCTACGTGTTCCTGCTCGGTGGTACTGCTCTCTCTTGGCGAAGCGGGAAGCAGGGATGCATCGCACGTAGTTCATCGGAGACAGAGTACGTTGCATTGGGCGCAGGGGCTGCTGAGGCAGTATGGCTGTAGCGCTTGTTTCTTGACCTTGGGCAGTCAGTACCCGCCATTGTGTTGCGTTGCGACAACCAGAGTGCTCTCGCCATTGCGGAGAACTCCGGTGTCTTTCATGCTCGCACAAAGCACATAGCAGTTAAGCATCACTTCCTTTGTGACCTGGTGGAGCGACGCGTGATCTCCATCATGTGAGTTGGCACTGACATGCAGCGTGCTGATTTCTTAACAAAAGCACTAGCTCGCAGAAAGTTCTTGGTGGCCATTCATTCTGTTGGGCTTCGTCCCATGCCTAAGGGTGGTTGAGTGTGGGATGTGCATCTGTGCCTCATTTGTTTGTGTCACTCACAGCTGGAAATCTAAGCGGCAGGTTGGGGCAGCATGCGTTATTGATGCAGCGTGCGGGCTTCCACGCTCGTTGCTTAAGTCTGCTGCCCCCTCAGTCTGCTGCTCTAGAGCATAAGTCTGGAAGCTCTGGGTTTGTTACTCAGAAGTGCGCGCGCCAGTGTTAGCACTAGAAAGCAGCTGAAAACTGGAAAAGACTGATTAGCAATGAACAATAAGACACAATGGGAGACCCCTCCAAGAACTAGCCTCCCCCCCAGCTCTGTAGAGCTTGTTACTCAGTTCACCAGCCAATCAGAAATCACCTATTCTCAGGCTGGCAGTTTTCTCAGTGAGGCCTGCCGGACGGCCGACAGCCCAAAACCCGGGCATCGTCCGTTTTGCCTGAAAACTGGACCATACCATAATACCAACGCTGCGAACGCAGCCGTGCGGTCAGAATCAGCTAAAAAAACAGTAGCGAGGAGTTATGGCGGCCTGAACCCAAGCAGTGCCTACGATGGTCTATGATACCAAACAGGGCCATGCAACAGGCAACAAGGACCCTAGGTAGTGCATGACGATGCAGATGCGATAGGACGCGCTGGACGCATGCAGACAGCAACTGGGGTGGCCGTGATTGCCGGCAGCGCAACCGCCGAGGAGGCCTGCCGATGGAGCTGAACACGTTGCCGGAGAGAAGATGCTCCAGCAAACTGCGAGAAGACCTCAGCGTGCGTCGGCTCCACCGGACGACACTCCATCAGCGTCGAGTCTCGCTGTCAATCATTTGCACGCCGATGTACACAAGCCGAGAGGACACAACAGAGCACAAAGAAAGCCAAAACCAACACTCACCCATGGCTCACAGGCGTGGTGCACATGGGCGGGCAGAGACGCGGTCAACATCCAGACTCCCCCAGACACGCAGAGACGCAGGCAGAGACCAAGAGAGCAAATCACGGACGCACGCCGACTGAACTCATAGCCTTCTTGAACGAGTCCCGCTTCAGTGCCTTGGTCAGGAAGTCAGCCAGATGCCTAACTGTCTCAACCCCCACGATGGTGATGCTGCCGTCATGCAACAACAAACATACATAGTGATACTCAACATTGATGTGCTTTGTGCAAGTGTGATGCACATAGTGATTGTCGATAATGGCCATGGCATTGTCACAATGTAAGGTGATTGATGCGACAGACTGACGCAACTCGGACAACAGACAACGCAACCACACACTCTCACACGCGCCTGAGCCAAGTGCCACGTACTCAGCCTCAGCAGTGCTGCGTGTAATGCACCCCTGTTTACCACAACGCCAGGACACAGCTGTGCTGCCGATCAGGAAGATCCAGCCAGTGCGACTCTTACCGTCTGGTCTGCCGGCCGAGTCACTGTCGGTGTAGCCCACTGCGATGACGGATGGCTGGCGGCGGAACATGAGACCTCGCCGAGGGGTCAAGACGACATAGCGCAGCACTCGGATCGCGGCCCCGTAGTGGAGGTGACGCGGCTCCTGAGAGAACTGGGCCAGAAGGTTGACGGCGAACGCGATGTCTGGACGCGTTGTCGTCGCCACGAACATCAGTGACCCGATGATCCGCAGATACGTGGTCACATCAACTGGCTCCCCCACAACAGCTGGGTCGGGACTCTTTAGCTTCACCTAGCCATCAGGTGACATGGGTGAAGATGCGTTGGACATGAGGGGCAGGTCCTCGGCGAAGCGGGCGGACAAGGTCTGCACATAGGCAACTTGGTGGACGTGTAGGATGCCCTGGGAGCGATCGTGCTCGAGCTCCATGCCAAGGAAGACTCGGGCAGACCCAAGATCCTTCATCTGGTAGGCAGCGTTTAACAAGTCCTTGACAAGCTGGATGGTGGCCAGGTCTGGCGACGCGATGAGGAGATCGGCAACGTAGACTAGAACTGCGGCGAAGGTCTGACCTTGCGGGCTGAGAAACAGTGCGGGGTCAGCGGTGCTGCACTGGAGGCCGCCTCGGAGAAGTGTGCTGCTGATCTCCTGGTTCCAGCACCGAGGCGACTGCTTCAGGCCATAGAGGGCCTTCCGCAACTGCCAAACTCTCCCAGTACTGTCGTCAAAGCCTGGGGGCTGCACCATGTAGAGCTCCTCACCCTCCAGTGAGCCATGAAGGAACGCGTTGCTCACGTCCATCTGATGCAACTCCCACCCATGCTGGGCAACCAGGCTGAAGAGCGCCCGGCTAGTGGAGAACCGACCGACTGGGGTGAAGATCTGGTCGTAGTCGACCCCAAGGACCTGAGCAAACCCCTTTGCTATGAGGTGGGCCTTGTACTTGTCCAAGGACCCGTCAGGCTTCCACTTGCGCTGCAAGACCCACTTGGCGCCAATGGTCTTCCGACCTGGAGGGAGGTCGACGAGGTCATACACGTGGTGCTACCGGATAGAAGCAAGCTCCTCGGCGCAGGCAGCATCCCAATGTGATCCCTCAGGAGAGGCTTGAGCCTCGCATAGGATGGCTGGGTCCTCTGGGCGTGCTGTGGACCGGACTGAGAGGACGTGTGCATCACGAGCTCTAGGTGGGATGCGGGCGAGTGCAACCATGACAGCATGCCGATGCTCGTGATGAAGCATAGCGTAGCCTAGTGCAGAGCCAGGGTGAAGGTCGCATATGATGGCCGAGGTGGTCAGGCCGAGAGCCTCCGTGCCAGGGTCCCCACTCATGACCGTGGGAGTGGAGGAGACACATGGAGCCACAGGGGGTCGAGGCGTCACAGGACGCCGTGCAACGGTCTGCGCGCTCATTGTCGGCCGAGGTCGGAGGCTGCCGCCTGGGCCACGTGTGTAGCGCGATCGAGCAGGAGATGGCACTAAGTCCGACGGGCCAACGGAGGCGGATGGGGCTACTGGCCCAGAGGAGCCAGTGGACGCAACACGCGCTGGTGGCCCGGAGGGGCCAGCGGAGGCGACTGGGGCTGCTGGCCCGGAGGGGCCAGCGGAAACGACCGGGGCTGCTGGTCCGGAGGGGCCAGCAGATGCAACCGGGACTGCTAGTCCGGAGGGGCCAACGGACGCGGCGGGGACTGCTGGCCCCAAGGGGCCAGCAGACGCGACTG
>SZWC01013003.1:13869-25221 GCA_023375785.1 Penium margaritaceum
TGGTTTCTAAGTACTATTTATCGACTAGCAAGTACAAATACCGTCAATATGTAGTGGCACAGCATGGCTACAATGCACAGTGACAAACAAAAGTATGCATATGTCACTGATCATGACCAGAATAATTCACTTAATGTGGTCAATGTTGACAACTCACAACACGGGTCACAGATGTTTAGAGGGGCTAACAACGGTTTGGGAACACTAGCTATCAAATAGAATGCACAAAGAACCTCGTTACGTAGTGACTCGGCGTGGTAACCATGTACACGGACAAACCAAAGTAGGCATATGTCACTAACCATGACCAAACGGATTTCACAATGTGTGGTCAACGTTGAAAACTCATAACTTGAGTCTGGAATGGTCAGTGGGGGAAACCATGGGTTTGGAACACTAGTTATCAAATAGCGGGTAGAAAGATTTTCAACAAGCAGTGGCACAGTGTGGCAAGCGTGCACAGTGACCAACCACAGGATGCATATGTCCCTGACTATGACCGAAGAAGTCCACTATGTGTGGTCAACATTGACAACTCATAACACGAGTCACAAATGGTCAGAGGGAGAGACAATAGTTTGGCAACCCTATGTATCGACTAGAAAGGACAAAGAACTTCGATACGTAGTGGGACAGTGTGCCTAACATGCACACCGAACAACCAAACTAGTCAAAAGTCACTGACCATGACCAGAGAATTTCAATATGGGTGGTCAACGTTGACCAACCATAACACGAGTCACAAACGGTCAAGGGAGGAAACAATTCTATGGGAATATCAGTTAACATCTAGCAAGTACAACGACCTTCAGTCAGTAGTAGCACTGTGTGGCTACCATGCACAATGAACGACCAAAGTAAGCATATGTACTGCCTTTAACCAAAGAACTCCGCTGTGTGTAGTCAAAATTGACAGCTCATACTACGAGTCACAAATGGTCAGAGGGGGAAACAATGGTTTGGGAACACCAAGTATCAAATAGCAAGCACAAGGAGCTTCAATACGTTGTAGCACGGTGTGGATACCATGCACGATGACCAACCAAAGTCGACATATGTCACTGACCATAACCAAATAATGTCACTAAGTGTGGTAGACTTTGACAACTCATAACACGAGTCACAAATGGTCAGGGTGGAAGATAATGGTTTGTGAATACTAGTTATCGACTAGCAAGTACAAAAACCTTCAATATGTAGTGGCACACTGTGGCTCCAATGCACAGTGACCAACCAAAGCATGCATATGTCACTGATCATGTGGTTAACATTTACAACTCACAACACGAGTCACAGATAGTCAGAGGGGGCTAACAATGGTTTGGAAACACTTGCTGTCAACAAGAAAGCACAAAGACCTTGGATACGTAATGACACGGCTTGGTAACCATGTACAGTGACAAACCAAATAGGCATATGTCACAAACCATGACCAAACGGATTTCAAAGTGTGTGGTCAACGTTGAAAACTCATAACACGAGTCACAAATGGTCAGTGGGGGAAACCATGGGTTGGGAACACTAGTTATCAACTAGCAAGTAGAACTATTTTCAAGAAGTAGTAGCACGGTGGGTGGCTACTGACTATGACCGAAAAAGTCCACTATGTGTGGTCAACATTGACAACTCATAACACGAGTCACAAATGGTCAGAGGGAGAGACATTGGTTTGGGAACCCTATGTATTGACTAGAAAGGACAAATAACTTCGAGATGTAGTGGCACAGTGTGACTAACATGCACACCAAACAACCAAACCAGGCGTATGTCACTGACCATAACCAGATAACTTCAATATGGGTGGTCAATGTTGACCAACCATAACACAAGTCACAAACGGTCAGGGGAGGAAACAATGCTATGGGAATATCAGTTCTCAACTAGCAAGTACAAAGACCTTCAGTCAGTAGTAGCACGCTGTGGCTACCATGCACTATGACAGACCAAAGTAGGCATATGTACAGCCTTTGACCAAAGAAATCCGCTGTGTGTGGTCAATGTTGACAACTCATAGTATGAGTCACAAGTAGTCAGAGGGGGAAACAATTGTTTGGGAACACCAGGTTTCAACTAGCAAGCACAATGACCTTCAATACATTGTGGCACGGTCTGGATACCATGCACAATGACCAACCAATGTATGCATTTGTCACTGACCATGACCAAAGATTGTCACCATGTATGGTAAACGTTGACAGCTCATAGAAGGAGTCACAAACGGTCAGAGTATAAGATAATGGTTTCTAAATGCTAGTTATTGACTAGCAAGTACAAAGACCTTCAATATGTAGTGGTACAGTGTGGCTACAATGTACAGTGACCAACCAAAGTATGCATATGTCACTGACCATGACCAAAGAATTTCACTTCATGTGCTTAACATTGACAACTCACAACAGGAGTCACACATATTCAGAGGGGCCAACAACGGTTTGGGAACACTAACTATCAACTAGACAGCACAAAGACCTTCGATACGTAGTGACACGGCGTGGTAACCATATACAAGGGCAACCCAAAGTAGGCATGTGTCACTAACCATGACCAAACAGATTTCACACTGTGTGGTCAACGTTGAAAACTCATAACACGAGTCACAAATGGTCAGTGGGGGAAACCATGGGTTGGGAACACTAGTTATCAACTAGCAAGTAGAAAGATTTTCAAGAAGTAGTGGCACAGTGTGGCTAGTGTGCACAGTGACCAACCAAAGGATGCATATGTCACTGACTATGACCGGAGAAGTCCACTATGTGTGGTCAACATTGACAACTCATAACACGAGTCACAAATGGTCAGGGGGAAAGACAATGGTTGGAAAACCCTATGTAACGACTAGAAAGGACAAAGAACTTCAATACGTAGTGGCAAGATGTGGCTTATATGCACACCAAACAACCAAACTAGGCATATGTCTCTGACCATGACCAGAGAATTTCAATATGGGTGGTCAATATTCACCAACCATAGCACGATTCACAAACGGTCTCAAGGGGAAACAATGGTCTGTGAATATCAGTTCTCAACTAGCAAGTACAGCGACCTTCACTTAGTATAAGCACGGTCTGGGTACCATGCACAATGACCAACCAAAGTAGGCATATGTACAACCTTTGACCAAAGAAGTCCGCTGTGTGTGGTCAGCATTGACAACTCATAATAGGAGTCACAAATGGTCAGAGGGGGAGACAATGGTTTGCGAACACAAGGTGTCAACTAGCAAGCACAAGGACATTCAATACGTTGTGGAACGGTGTGGATACCATGCACGATGACCAACCAAAGTAGGCATGTCACTGACCATAACCAAATAATGTCACTAAGTGTAGTTAACTTTGACAGCTCATTACACGAGTCACAAATGGTCAGGGTGAAAGATAATGGTTTGTGAATACTAGTTATTGACTAGCAAGTACATATAACTTCAATAGGTAGTGCCACATGGTGGCTACCATGCACAGTGACTAACCAAAGTATGCATATGTCACTAACCATGACCAACGAATCTCACTTCAAGTGGTTAGCGTTGACAACTCCCAACACAAGCCACAGATAGTCAAAGGGGGGTAACAATGGTTTGGGAACACTAGCTTTTAACTAGAAAGCACAAACACCTTTAACATGTAGTGACACGGCGTGGTAACCATGTACAGTGACAAACCAAAGTAGGCATATGCCACTAACCATGACCAAATGAATTTCACAGTGTGTGGTCAATATTGAAAACTCATAACACGAGTCACAAATGGTCAGAGCGGGTAACAATGGGTTGGGAACATTAGTTGTCAACTAGCAAGTACGAAGAACTTCAACACGTAGTGGCACCGTTTGACTATCATGCACAGTGACCAACCAAAGGATGAATACGTCACTGACTATGGCCAAAGAAATCCAGTATGTGTGGTCACCATTGACAACTCATAACACTAGTCACAAATAGTAAGAGGGAGAGACAATGGTTTGGGAACCGTATGCATGGACTAGAAAGGACAAATAACTCGAATACGTAGTGGCACGGTGTGGCTACTATGCACACCAAACAACCAAACTAGGCATATGTCACTGACCATGACCAACGAATTTCATTATGGATGGTCAACGTTCACCAACCATAACACGAGTCACAAACGGTCAGAGGGGGAAACAATGGTCCGGGAATATCAGTTCTCAACTGGCAAGTACAACGCCTTTTAGTCAGTAGTAGCACGGTGTGGCTACCATGCACAATGGCTGACCAAACTAGGCACATGTACTGCCTTTAACCAAAGAAATCCGCTGTGGGTGGTCAACGTTAACAACTCATAATACGAGTAACAAATAATCAGAGGGGGAAACAATTGTTTGGGAAGACCATGCATCAACTAGCAAGCACAATGACCTTCAATACGTTGTGGCACGGTGTGGATACCATGCACGATGACCAACCAAGGTATGCCTATGTCACTGACCATGACCAAAGAATATCACCATGTGTGGTAAACTTTGACAACTCATAACACGAGTCAAAAATGGTCAGGGTGGAAGTAATGGTTTGTAAATACTAGTCATCGACTAGCAAGTACAAATACCTTCAATATGTAGTCGAACAGTGTGGCTACAATGCAAAGTGACCAACCAAAGTACGCATATGTCAGTGACAATGAACAAAGAATTTCACTTCATGTGGTCAATGTTGACAACTCACAACACGAGTCACAGGTATTCAGAGGAGGTAACAATGGTTTGGGAACACTAGCTATCAACAAGAAAGCACAGAGACTTCAATACGTAGAGTCACAGCGTGGTAACTATGTACAGCGACAAACCAAAGTAGACATATGTCACTAACCATGACCAAAAGAATGTCACTGTGTGTGGTCAACGTTGAAAACGCATAACATGAGTAACAAACGGTCAGAGGGGAAACAATGGGCTGGGAACACTAGTTATCAACTAGCAAGTAGCAAGAATTCCAACAAGTAGTGGCACGGTGTGGCTAGCGTGCAATGTGACCAACCAAAGGATGCACACGTCATTCACTATGACCGAAGAAGTCCACTATGTGTGGTCAACATTGAAAACTCATAACACGAGTCACAAATGGTCAGAGGGAGAGACAATGGTTTGGGAACCCTATGTATCGACTCGAAAGGAGAAAGAATTTCAATACGTAGTGGGACTCTGTGGCTACTATGCACACAAAACAACCAAACTAGGCATATGTCACCGACCATGATGAAACAATTTCAATATGGGTGGTCAACATTCACCAACCATGGCACGAGTCACAAACGGTCAGAGGGGGAAACAATGGTCTGTGAATATCAGTTCTCAACTAGAAAGTACAACGACCTTCAATCAGTGTAAGCATGGTGTTGCTACCATGCACAATGACCGACCAAAATAGGTATATTTACTACCTTTGACCAAAGAAATATGCTGTGTGTGGTCAACGTTGACAACTCATAATAGGAGTCACAAACGGTCATAGGGGTATACAATGGTTTCGGAACACCATGTGTCAACGAACAAGCACAAGGACCTTCAATACGTTGTGGAACGGTGTGGATACCATGAACAATGACCAGCCAAAGTAGGCATATGTCACTGACCATGACCAAATAATGCCACTAAGTGTGGTAAACGTTGCCAACTCATAACACAAGTCAGAAATGGTCAGGGTGGAAGATAATGCTTTGTGAATACAAGTTATCGACTAGCAAGTACAAAGACCTTTGATAAGTGGTGGCACGGTGTGGCTACCATGCACAATGACCGACCAAAGTAGGCATATGTACTACCTTTGACCAAGGAAATCCGCTGTGTGTGGACAGCGTTGACAACTCATCATACGAATCAAAAATGGTCAGAGGGGGAAACAATTGTTTGGGAACACCAGGTATCAACTAGCAAGCACAATGACCTTCAATACATTCTGGCACGGTGTGGATACCTCACACGATGACCAACCAATGTATGCATATGTCACTGACCACGACCAAAGAATGTCACCATGTGTGGTATACTTTCACAGCTCATAACACGAGTGAAAAATGGTGAGAGTGGAAGATAATGATTTCTAAATACTAGTTATCGACTAGCAAGTACAACTACCTTCAATATGTAGTGGTATAGTGTGGCTACAATGCAGAGTGACCAACCAAAGTATGCATGTGTCACAGACCATGACTAAAGAATATCACTACATGTGGTCAATGTCGACAACTCACAACACGAGTCACAAATATTCAGAGGGGCTAACAACGGTTTGGGAACATTAGCTATCAACTAGAAAGCACAAAGACCTTCGACACGTAGTGACACAGCGTGGTAACCATATACAGGGACAAACCAAAGTAGGCATATGTCACTTACCATGACCAAAGGGAATTCACAGTGTATGGTCGACGTTGAATACTCATAACACGAATCAGTGGGGGAAACCATGGGTTGGGAGCACTAGTTATCAACCAGCAAGTAGAAAGAATTTCAACAAGTAGTGGCACGGTGTGGCTAGCATGCACAGTGACCAACGAAAGGATGCATATGTCACTGAATATGATGGAAGAAGTCCACTATGTGTGGTCAACATTGATAACTCATAACACGAATCACAAACATTCAGAGGGAGAGACAATTGTTTCGGAACCGTATGTATTGACTAGAAAGGACAAAGAACTTCGATACGCAGTGGCACGGTGTGGCTGATATGCACACCAAACAACCAAACTAGGCAGATGTCACTGGCCATGACCAGAGAATTTCAATATGGGTGGTCGGCATTCACCAACCATAACACGAGTCACAAACTGTAAGGGGAGGAAACAATGTTATCGGAATATCAGTTCTCAATTAGCAAGTACATCGACCTTCAGTCAGTACTAGCACGGTGTGGCTAGCATGCACAATGACCGACCAAAGTAGGCATATGTATTGCCTTTGACCAAAGAAATCCACTGTGTGTGGTCAACGTTGACAGCTCATGATACGGGCCAGAAATGGTCAGAGGGGGCGACAATGGGTTAGTAACACCAAGTATCAAAGAGCAAGCACAAGGAGCTTCAATACGTTGTGGCACGGTGTGGCTACCATGCACAATGACCGACCAAAGTAGGCATATGTATTGCCTTTGACCAAAGAAATCCACTGTGTGTGGTCAACGTTGACAGCTCATGATACGGGCCAGAAATGGTCAGAGGGGGCGACAATGGGTTAGTAACACCAAGTATCAAAGAGCAAGCACAAGGAGCTTCAATACGTTGTGGCACGGTGTGGCTACCATGCACAATGACCGACCAAAGTAGGCATATGTATTGCCTTTGACCAAAGAAATCCACTGTGTGTGGTCAACGTTGACAGCTCATGATACGGGCCAGAAATGGTCAGAGGGGGCGACAATGGGTTAGTAACACCAAGTATCAAAGAGCAAGCACAAGGAGCTTCAATACGTTGTGGCACGGTGTGGCTACCATGCACAATGACCGACCAAAGTAGGCATATGTATTGCCTTTGACCAAAGAAATCCACTGTGTGTGGTCAACGTTGACAGCTCATGATACGGGCCAGAAATGGTCAGAGGGGGCGACAATGGGTTAGTAACACCAAGTATCAAAGAGCAAGCACAAGGAGCTTCAATACGTTGTGGCACGGTGTGGCTACCATGCACAATGACCGACCAAAGTAGGCATATGTATTGCCTTTGACCAAAGAAATCCACTGTGTGTGGTCAACGTTGACAGCTCATGATACGGGCCAGAAATGGTCAGAGGGGGCGACAATGGGTTAGTAACACCAAGTATCAAAGAGCAAGCACAAGGAGCTTCAATACGTTGTGGCACGGTGTGGCTACCATGCACAATGACCGACCAAAGTAGGCATATGTATTGCCTTTGACCAAAGAAATCCACTGTGTGTGGTCAACGTTGACAGCTCATGATACGGGCCAGAAATGGTCAGAGGGGGCGACAATGGGTTAGTAACACCAAGTATCAAAGAGCAAGCACAAGGAGCTTCAATACGTTGTGGCACGGTGTGGCTACCATGCACAATGACCGACCAAAGTAGGCATATGTATTGCCTTTGACCAAAGAAATCCACTGTGTGTGGTCAACGTTGACAGCTCATGATACGGGCCAGAAATGGTCAGAGGGGGCGACAATGGGTTAGTAACACCAAGTATCAAAGAGCAAGCACAAGGAGCTTCAATACGTTGTGGCACGGTGTGGCTACCATGCACAATGACCGACCAAAGTAGGCATATGTATTGCCTTTGACCAAAGAAATCCACTGTGTGTGGTCAACGTTGACAGCTCATGATACGGGCCAGAAATGGTCAGAGGGGGAGACAATGGTTTGGGAACCCTATGTATCGGCTAGAAAGGACAAAGAACTTCGATACGCAGTGGCACGGTGTGGCTGATATGCACACCAAACAACCAAACTAGGCATATGTCACTGGCCATGACCAGAGAATTTCAATATGGGTGGTCAACGTTGACCAACCACTACACGAGTCACAAACGGTCAGAGGTGGAAGCAATGGTCTGTGAACATCAGTTCTCAACTAGCAAGTACAGCGACCTTAAATCAGTATGATCACGGTGTGGCTACGATGCACAATGACCGACCAAAGTAGGCAAGATGTACTATCTTTGACCAAAGAAATCCGCTGTGTGTGGTCAGCATTGACAACTCATAATGGGAGCCACAAATGGTCAGAGGGGGAGACAGTGGTTTGGGAACACCAGGCATCAACTAGCAAGCACAAGGACCTTCAATACGTTGTGGCACGGTGTGGATACCATGCACAATGACCAACCAAAGTAGGAATATGTCACTGACCATGACCAAATAATNGTTTGGGAACCCTATGTATCGGCTAGAAAGGACAAAGAACTTCGATACGCAGTGGCACGGTGTGGCTGATATGCACACCAAACAACCAAACTAGGCATATGTCACTGGCCATGACCTGAGAATTTCAATATGGGTGGTCAACGTTGACCAACCACAACACGAGTCACAAACGGCCAGAGGTGGAAGCAATGGTCTGTGAACATCAGTTCTCAACTAGCAAGTACAGCGACCTTAAATCAGTATAATCACGGTGTGGCTACGATGCACAATGACCGACCAAAGTAGGCAAGATGTACTATCTTTGACCAAAGAAATCCGCTGTGTGTGGTCAGCATTGNTTTCAACAAGTAGTGGCACGGTGTGGCTAGCATGCACAGTGACCAACGAAAGGATGCATATGTCACTGAATATGATGGAAGAAGTCCACTATGTGTGGTCAACATTGATAACTCATAACACGAATCACAAACATTCAGAGGGAGAGACAATTGTTTCAGAACCCTATGTATTGACTAGAAAGGACAAAGAACTTCGATACGTAGTGGCACGGTGTGGCTAATATGCACACCAAACAACCAAACTAGGCATATGTCACTGACCATGACCAGAGAATTTCAATATGGGTGGTCAGCATTCACCAACCATAACACGAGTCACAAACTGTAAGGGGAGGAAACAATGTTATCGGAATATCAGTTCTCAACTAGCAAGTACATCGACCTTCAGTCAGTACTAGCACGGTGTGGCTACCATGCACAATGACCGACCAAAGTAGGCATATGTACTGCATATGGACAAAGAAATCCGTTGCGTGTGGTCAACGTCGACAACTCATAATACGTGTCACAAATGGTCAGAGGGGGAAACAATGGTTTGGGAACACCAAGTATCAAATAGTAAGCACAAGGAGCTTCAATAAATTGTGGCACGGTGTGGATACCATGCACGATAACCAACCAAAGTAGGCATATTTCACTGACCGTGACCAAATAATGTCACTAAGTGTGGTAAACTTTGAAAAATCATAACACAAGTCACAAATGGTCAGGGTGGAAGATAATGGTTTGTGACTACTAGCTATCGACTAGCAAGTACAAATACCTTCAATATGTAGTGGCACAGTGTGGCTACAATGCATAGTGACCAACCAAAGTATGCATATGTCACTGACCATGAACAAATAATTTCACTTCATGTGGACAACATTTACAACTCACAACACGAGTCACAGATAGTCAGAGGGGGCTAACAATGGTTTGGGAATACTCGGTATTGGCTAGCAAGTAGAAAGACTTTCGATAAGTGGTGGCACAGTGAGCTACCATGCACAATGACCGCCCAAAGTAGGCATATGTCAGTGACCATGACCAAATAATGTCACTAAGTGTGGTAAACGTCGACAACTCATAACACGAGTCACAGATGGTGAGAGGGAGAGACGATGGTTTGGGAACCCTATGTATCGACTATAAAGGACAAATAACTTCAATACGTTGTGGCACGGTGTGGCTACTATGCACACCAAACAACCAAACTAGGCATATGTCACGGACCATGATGAAAGAATTTCAATATGGGTCGTCAACATTCACCAACCGTAACACAAGTCACATACGGTCAGAGGGGGAAACAATGGTCTGTGAATATCAGTTCTCAACTAGCAAGTATAGCGACCTTCAATCAGTATAAGTACGGTGTGGCTACGATGCACAATAACCAACCAAAGTACGCATATGTAATGCCTTTGACCAAAGAAATCCACTGTGTGTGGTCAACGTTGACAACTCATAATAGGAGTCACAAATAGTCAAAGGGGGAGACAATGGTTTGGGAACCCTATGTATCGACTATAAAGGACAAATAACTTCAATACGTTGTGGCACGGTGTGGCTACTATGCACACCAAACAACCAAACTAGGCATATGTCACGGACCATGATGAAAGAATTTCAATATGGGTCGTCAACATTCACCAACCGTAACACAAGTCACATACGGTCAGAGGGGGAAACAATGGTCTGTGAATATCAGTTCTCAACTAGCAAGTATAGCGACCTTCAATCAGTATAAGTACGGTGTGGCTACGATGCACAATAACCAACCAAAGTACGCATATGTAATGCCTTTGACCAAAGAAATCCACTGTGTGTGGTCAACGTTGACAACTCATAATAGGAGTCACAAATAGTCAAAGGGGGAGACAATGGTTTGGGAACACTAGCTATCAACTAGAAAGCACAAAGGCCTTTAATACGTAGTCACACGGTGTGGTAACCACGTACAGTGACAAACCAAACTAGGCATATGTCACTAACCATGACCAAAGAGTTTCAATATGGGTGGTCAACTTTCACAACCCATGTTATGAGTCACAAATTGTCTGAGGGGGAAAACATGGTTTTAGAACACTATGTATCTTCTAGCAAGTACAAAGAGTTTTTGTATGTATTGGCACGGTGTGGCTACTGTGCACAATGACCTACCCAAGTAAGCATACATCACTGCTCATGACCAAAT
>SZWC01013003.1:30043-43206 GCA_023375785.1 Penium margaritaceum
GTAGCCACACCGTGCCACAACGTATTGTACTTCCTTGTGCTTGCTATTTGATACATGGTGTTCCCAAACCATTCTTTCCCCCCTCTGACCACTTGTGACTCGTATTATGGGTTGTCGACGTTGACCAAACACAGCGGTGTTATTTGGTCAAAGGCAGTACATATACCTACTTTGGCCGGTCATTGTTCATGGTAGCCACACTGTGCTACTACAGACTGAAGGTCATTGTACTTGCTAGCTGAGAACTGATATTTCCATAGCATTGCTTCCTTCCCTGACCGTTTGTGACTCGTGTTATGGTTGGTCAACGTTGACCACCCATATTGAAATTCTGTGGTCATGGTCAGTGACATATGCCTAGTTGGGTTATTTGGTATGCATATTAGCCACTCCGTGCCACTACGTATTGAAGTTCTTTGTCCTTTCTAGTCGATACATAGGGTTCCCAAACCATTGTCTCTCCCTTTGACCATTTGTGACTCGTGTTATGAGTTGTCAATGTTGACCACATATAGTGGAATTCTTTGGTCATGGTTAGTGACATATGCCTACTTTGGTTTGTCCCTGTACATGGTTACCACACCGTGTCACTATGTATCGAAGGTCTTTGTGCTTTCTAATTAATAGCTAGTGTTCCCAAACCGTTGTTAGCCCCTCTGAATATATGTGACTCGTATTGTAATTTGTCAACATTGACCACATGAAGTGAAATCATTTGGTCATGGTCAGTGACATATGCATAGTTTGGTTGGTCATTGTGCATTGTAGCCATACTGTGCAAATACATATTGAAGGTATTTGTACTTGCTAGTAACAACTAGTATTTAGAAACCATTATCTTCCACTTTGACCATTTGTGACTCGTGTTATGAGCTGTCAAAGATTACTACTCATGGTGACATTCTTTGGTCATGGTCAGTGACATATGCATACCTTAGTTGGTCCTCGTGCATGGTATCCACATCATGCTACAACGTGTTGAAGGTCATTGTGCTTGCTAGTTGATACCTGGTGTTCCCAAGAAATTGTTTCCCCCTCTGACTATTTGTGACTTGTATTATGAGTTGTCAACGTTGACCACCCACAGCGGATTTCTTTGGTCAAAGGCAGTGCATATGCCTACTTTGGTAGGTCATTGTGCATGGTATCCACACTGTGCTACTACTGATTGAAGGGCGTTGTACTTGCTAGTTGATAACTGATATTCCCAAACCATTGTTTCCCCCTCTGACCATTTGTGACTCGTGTTATGGTTGGTGAACGTCGACCACCCATATTGAAATTCCTTGGTCGTGGTCAATGACATGTGCCTAGTTTCGTTGTTTAGTGTGCATAGTAGCCATACCGTGCCACTACGTATTGAAGTTATTTCTCCTTTCTAGTCCATGCATAGGGTTCCCAAACCATTGTCTTTCCATCTGACCATTAGTGGCTCGTGTTATAAGTTGTCAATGTTGACCACACATAGTGGACTTCTTCGGTCATAGTCATTGACAGATTCATCCTTTGGTTGATCACTGTGCACACTAGCCACACCGTGCCACTCCTTGTTGGGTTCTTCCTACTTGCTAGTTGACAACTAGTGTTCCCAACCCATCGTTTCCCTCTTACCATTTGTGACTCGTGTTATGAGTTTTCAATATTGACCACTCGCTATGAAACTCGTTTGGTCATTGTTAGTGACAAATGCCTACTTTGGTTTGTCACTGTGCATGGTTTCCACGCCGTGTCACTACATATTAAAGGTATTTGTGCTTTCTAGTTCATAGCTAGTGTTCCCAAACCATTGTTACCCCCCTTTGACTATGTGTGATTTGTGTTGTGAGTTGTCAACATTGACCACATGAAGTGAAATTCGTTGGTCACGGTGAGTGACATATGCATACTTTGGTTGGTCACTGTGCATGATATCCACGCTGTGCCACGACATATTGAAGCTATTTGTACTTGCTACTCGATAACTAGTATCCACGAACCATTGTCTTTCACTCTGATCATTTGAGACTCGTGTTATGAGCTGTCAAAGTTTACCACACTTAGTGACATTATTTGGGCATGGTCAGTGACATATGCCTAGTTTGGTTGGTTATCGTGCATGGTATCCACACGGTGCCACAGCTTATTAAAGGTCCTTGTGCTTGCTAGTTGATACCTGATGTTTCCAGTCCATTGTTTTACCTTTGACCATTTGTGAGTTGTCAACGCAGTCCACACACATCGGATTTCTTTGGTCAAAGGCAGTACATATCCCTACTTTGGTCGTTCAATGTGCATGGTAGCCACACCGTGCTTACACTGATTAAAGGTTGCTGTACTTGCTAGTTGAGAACTGATATTCCCAGACCATCGTTTCCCCCTTTGTCTGTTTGTGACTCGTGTTAAGGTTGGTGAATGTTGACCACCCATATTGAAATTCTTTGGTCATGGTCAGTGACATCTTCCTACTTTGGTTATTAGGTGTGCATATTAGCCACACCATGTCACTACGTATTGAAGTTCTTTGTCCTTTCTAGTCAATACATAGTGTTCCCAAACCATTCTCTCTCCCTCTGACCATTTGTGACTCGTGTGATGAGTTGTCAAAGTTGACCACACATAGTAAACTTCTTCGGTCATATTCAGTGACATATGCATTCGTTGGTTGGTCACTATGCACGCTAGCCACACTGTGCCACTACTTGTTGAAAATCTTTCTACCCGCTAGTTGATAACTAGTGTTCCCAACCCATGGGTTCCCCCACTGACCATTTGTGACTCGTGTTATGAATTTTCAACGTTGACCACTCTGTGTGAAATCTGTTTTGTCATGGTTAGTGACATATGCCTACTTTTGTTTGTCACTGTACATCGTTACCACGCCATGTCACTACATATTGAAGGTCTCTGTGCTTTATTGTTGATAGCTAGTGTTCTTAAACCATTGTTACCCCCTCTGAATATACGTGACTCGTATTGTGAGTTGTCAAAATCGACTACATGAAGTAAAATTCTTTGTTCATAGTCAGTGACATATGCATACTTTGGTTGGTCACTGTGCATTGTAGCCACACTGTGCCACTACAATTTGAAGGTATTTGTACTTGCTAGTCGATAACTAGTATTCACAAACCATTATCTTCCACCCTGACCATTTGTGACTCTTGTTATGAGTTGTCGAAGTTTACCACACATGGTGATATTCTTTGGTCCCGGTTAGTGACATATGCATAACTTGGTTGATCATCGTGCATGGTATCCACATCGTGCCACAACGTATTGTAGCTCCTTGTGCTTGCTTTTTGCTACTTGGTTTTCCCAAGCCATTGTTTCCGCCCCCCTCTGACCAATTTTGACTCGTATTATGAGTTGTCGACGTTGACCAGACACAGCAGATTTCTTTTGTGAAATGCAGTACATATGCCAACGTTGGTCGGTCATTGTGCATGGTAGCCACACCATGCTACTACTTGCTGAAGGTCGCTGTACTTGCTAGTTGAGAACTGATATTCCCGAAGCACTGTTTCCTCCCCTGACCACTTGTGACTCGTGTTATGGTTGGTCAACGTTGACCACCCATATTGAAATTCTCTGGTCATGGTCAGTGACATATGCCAAGTTTGGATGTTTGGTGTGCATATTATCCACAACGTGCGACTACGTATTGAAGTTATTTGTCCCTTCTAGTCCATGCATAGGGTTCCCAAACCATTGTCTCTCCCTCTAGCCATTCGTGACTCGTATTATGAGTTGTCTATGTTGAACACACATAATGGACTTCTTCGGTCATAGTGAGTGACGTATTCATCCTTTGGTTGGTCACCGTGCACGCTAGCCACACCGTGCCACTACTTGTTGAAGTTCATTGTACTTGCTTGTTGATAGCTAGTGTTCATAATTCATTGTTTCCCCCTCCATCCATTTGTGACTCGTGTGATGACTTTTAAACGGAATGTCCCTCTAGGGAGGTGGGAGGGAGTGTTCCAGAGAAGGCACCTGCGCGTAACAAATCAACAAAAACCGACCTGGTGTTAAAGGGCAAAACCTTTTGCTACTTATTCACTAGCAAGTACAAAGACTTGCAACACGTAGTGGAACGGTGTGGCTACCATGCACAATGNCTTCGGTCATAGTGAGTGACGTATTCATCATTTGGTTGGTCACCGTGCACGCTAGCCACACCGTGCCAATACTTGTTGAAGTTCATTGTACTTGCTTGTTGATAGCTAGTGTTCATAATTCATTGTTTCCCCCTCCATCCATTTGTGACTCGTGTGATGACTTTTAAACGGAATGTCCCTCTAGGGAGGTGGGAGGGAGTGTTCCAGAGAAGGCACTTGCACGTAACAAATCAACAAAAACCGACCTGGTGTTAAAGGGCAAAACCTTTTGCTACTTATTCACTAGCAAGTACAAAGACTTGCAACACGTAGTGGAACGGTGTGGCTACCATGCACAATGACCAACCAGATTAGGCATGGGCCACTTACCATGACCAAATAATTCTACTATGTGTGGTCAACGTTGAAAACCTATTATATGGGTCACAAATTGTCACAGGAGGAAACAANTTTGGTTGGTCACCGTGCACGCTAGCCACACCGTGCCACTACTTGTTGAAGTTCATTGTACTTGCTTGTTGATAGCTAGTGTTCATAATTCATTGTTTCCCCCTCCATCCATTTGTGACTCGTGTGATGACTTTTAAACGGAATGTCCCTCTAGGGAGGTGGGAGGGAGTGTTCCAGAGAAGGCACCTGCGCGTAACAAATCAACAAAAACCGACCTGGTGTTAAAGGGCAAAACCTTTTGCTACTTATTCACTAGCAAGTACAAAGACTTGCAACACGTAGTGGAACGGTGTGGCTACCATGCACAATGACCAACCAGATTAGGCATGGGCCACTTACCATGACCAAATAATTCTACTATGTGTGGTCAACGTTGAAAACCTATTATATGGGTCACAAATTGTCACAGGAGGAAACAATGGTTTGGGAATACTAGATACCAACTACCAAGTATAGCGACCTTCAGTGAATAGTAGCACGGTGTGGCTACCATGCACAATGGCCGACCAAAGTAGGCACATGTACTGCATTTGACCAAAGAAATCCGCTGTGTATGGTCAACGTTGGCAACTCATCATAAGAGTCAGAAATAGTCGGAGGGGGAAATAATTCTTTGGGAACACCAGGTATCAACTAGCAAGCACAACGACCTTCGGTACGTTGTGACACGGTGTGGATACCATGCACGATGACCAACTATATGTCACTGACCATGACCAAAGAATGTCACCATGTGTGGTCAACTTTGACAACTCATAACACGAGTCACAAATGGTTAGAGTAGAAGATAATAGTTCCTGAATACTAGGTATCGACTAGCAAGTACAAATACCTTCACTATGTAGTGGCACAATGTGGCTACAATGCACAGTGACCAACCAAAGTATGCATATGTCACTGACCATGACCAACAAATTTCACATCATGTGGTCAATGTTGACAACTCATAACACGAGTCACAAATATTCAGAGGGGGTAACAATGGTTTGGGGACACTAGCTATCGACTAGAAAGCATAGAGATATTCGATACGTAGTGACATGGCGTGGAAACCATGTACAGTGACAAACGAAAGGAGGCATATGTCACTAACCATGACCAAACAGATTTCACAATGTCTGCTCAACGTTAAAAACGCATAACATGAGTCACAAATGGTCAGAGGGGGAAACAATGGGTTGGGAACACTGGTTATTAGCTAGCAAGTACAAAGACCTTCAACAAGCAATGGCACGGTATGGCTAGCTTACACAGTGATAAACCAAAGGATGCATACGTCACTGACTATGGCCGAAGAAGTCCACTATGTGTGGTCAACATTGACAACTCATAACACGAGTCACAAATGGTTAGAGGGAGAGACAGTGGTTTGGGAACCCGATGTATTGACTAGAAAGGACAAAGAACTTCAATACGTAGTGGCACGGTGTGGCTACTATGCACACCAAACAACCGAACTAGGCATATGTCAGTGACCATGACCAGATAATTTCAATATGGGTGGTCAATGTTCACCAACCATAACACATGTCACAAACGGTCATAATGGGAAACAATGGTCTAGGAATATCAGTTCTCAACTAGCAAGTAAAATGACCTTCAATCAGTATAAGCATGGTGTGGCTACCATGCACATTGACTGACCAAAGTAGGCATATGTAGTGCATTTGACCAAAGAAATCCGCTTTGTGTGGTCAACGTTGACAACTCATAATAGGAGTCACAAATGGTCAGAGGGGGAGACAATGGTTTGGGAACACCAGGTATCAACTAGCAAGCACAAGGACCTTCAACACGTTGTGGCACGGTGTGGATACCATGCACGATGACCAACCAAAGTAGGCATATGTCACTTACCATGACCAAAGAATGTCACTAAGTGTGGTAAAGTTTGACAACTCATAACAAGAGTCACAAAGGGTCAGGGTGGAAGATAATGGACTGTGAATACTAGTTATCCACTAACAAGTACAAATACCTTCAATATGTAGTGGCACAGCGTGGCTACCATGCACAATGACCAACCAAAGTATGCATATGTCGCTGATCATGACCAACGAATTTCACTTCATGTGGTCAGCGTTTACAGCTCACAACACAAGTCATTGATAGTCAGTGTAGGGTAACAATGGTGTGGGAACACCAACTATTAACTAAAAGCACAAATACCTTTGTTACGTAGTGACAAGGCGTGGTAACCACGTACAGTGACAAACCAAACTAGGCATATGTCACTAACCATGACCAACGAGTTTCACCGTGTGTGGTCAACGTTGAAAACTCAGCACATGAGTCATAAATGGTCAGATGGGGAAACAATGGGTTGGAACACTAGTTATCAACTAGCAAGTATGAAGAACTTCAACAAGTAGTGGCACGGTGCGACTAGCGTGCACAGTGACCAACCAAAGGATGAATACATCACTGACTATGACGGAAGAAGTCCACTATGTGTGGTCAACCTTGACAACTCATAACACAGGTCACGAATGGTCAGAGGGAGAGACAATGGTTTGGGAACCCTATGCATGGACAGGAAAGGACAAATAACTTCAATACGTAGTGGCACGGTGTAGCTACTATGCACACCAAGCAACCAAACTATATATATGTCACTGACCATGACCAGAGAATTTCAATATGGGTGGTGACCATTCATCAACCATAACACATGTCACAAACGGTTTGAGGGGTAAACAATGGTCTATGAATGTCAAATAGCAAGTACAGCTACAGCTTCAATCAGAATAAGTACAGTGTGGCTACCATGCACAATGACCAAACAAAGTAGGCCTGTGTTCTGTCTTTGACCAAAGAAATCCGCTGTGTGTGGTCAACGTTGACAACTCATAACAGGAGTCACAAATGATCAGAGGGGAGACAATGGTTTGGGAACACCAGGTATGAACTAGCAAGCACAATGACCTTCAATACGTTGTGCCACGGTGTGGATACCATGCATGATGACCAACCAAAGTAGGCTTATGTCACTGCCCATGACATAACAATGTCACTAAATGTGGTGAACTTTGACAACTCATAACACGAGTCACAAATGGTCAGGGTGGAAGATAAAGGTTTGTGACTACACGTTATTGACTAGCAAGAACAACTACCTTCAATATGTAGTGGCACAGCGTGGCTACCATGCACAATGACCAACCAAAGTATGCATATGTCACTGACCATGACCAACGAATTTCACTTCATGTGGTCAGTGTAGACAACTCACAACACAAGTCACTGATCGTCCGAATGGGGTAACAATGGTTTGGGAACACCAACTATTAACTAGAAAGCACAAATACCTTTATTACGTAGTGACATTGCGTGGTAACCATGTACAGTGACAAACCAAACTAGGCATATGTCACTAACCATGACCAACAAATTTCAAGGTGTGTTGTCAACATTGAAAACTCACCACACGAGTCACAAATGGTCCAAGGGGGAAACAATGGGTGGGGAACACTATTTATCAACTAGTCAGTATGAAGAACTTCAACAAGTAGTGGCACGGTGTGGCTAGCATGCACAGTGACCAACCAAAGGATGAATACGTCACTGACTATGACGGAAGAAGTCCACTATATGTGGTCAACATTGACAACTCATAACACGAGTCACAAATGGTCATAGGGAGAGACAATGGTTTGCGAACCCTATGCATGGACTAGAAAGGACAAATAACTTCAATACGTAGTGGTACGGTGTGGCTACTATGCACACCAAACAACCAAACTAGGCATATGTCACTGACCATGACCAAAGAATTTCAATATGGGTGGTCAACGTTCACCAACCATATCACGAGCCACAAACGGTCAGAGGGGGAAACAATGGTCCGCGAATATCAGCTCTCAACTAGCAAGTACAATGACCTTCAATCAATAGTAGCGCGGTGTGGCTACCATGCACACTAACTGACCAAAGTAGGCATCTGCACTACCTTTTACCAAAGAAATCCACTGTGTATGGTCAACGTTGGCAACCCATAACACGAGTCAAAAAGGGAAAAAACAATTGTTTGGGAACACCATGTGTCAACAAGCAAGCACAATGACCGTCAGTAGTTGTGGATACCATGCACGATGACCAGCCATATGTCACTGACCATGACCAAAGAGTGTCACCATGTGTGGTAAACTTTGACAACTCGTAACACGAGTCACCAATGGTCAGAGTGGAAGATAATGGTTTGTAAAGACTAGTGATCGACTAGCAAGTACAAATACCTTCAATATGCAGTGGCACAGTGTGGCCACAATGCACAGTGACCAACCAATGTATGCATATGTCACTGACCATGACCAAATTATTTCACTTCATGTGGTCAATGTTGAAAACTCACAACACGAGTCACAGATAGTCAGCGGGGGCTAACAATGGTTGGGGAACACTAGTTCTCAACAAGAAAGCACAAAAACCTTCGATACATAGTGACACGGCGTGGAAACCATGTACAGTGACAAACCAAAGTAGGAATATGTCCCAACCCATGACCAAACGAATTTCACAATGTGTGGTCAACGTTGAAAACTCATAACACGAGTCACAAATGGTCAGTGGGGGAAACCATGAGTTAGGATCACTAGTTAATAACTAGCAAGTAGAAAGATTTTCAACAAGTAGTGGCACTGTGTGTTTAGCGTGCACAGTGACCAACCAAAGGATGCACGTCACTGACTATGACCGAAGACGTCCACAATGTATGGTCAATATCGACAACTCATAACACGAGTCACAAATGGTCAGTGGGGGAAACCATGAGTTAGGATCACTAGTTAATAACTAGCAAGTAGAAAGATTTTCAACAAGTAGTGGCACTGTGTGGTTAGCGTGCACAGTGACCAACCAAAGGATGCACGTCACTGACTATGACCGAAGACGTCCACAATGTATGGTCAATATCGACAACTCATAACACGAGTCACAGATGGTCAGAGGGAGAGACAATGGTTTGGGAACCCTAAATAACGACTAGAAATGACAAAAATCTTCAATACCTAGTAGCACAGCGTGGCTACTATGCACACCAAACAACCAAACTAGGCATATGTCATCGGCCATTATGAAAGAATTTCAATATGGGTTGTCAACATTCACCAACCATAACACGAGTCACAAACGGTCAGAGGGGGAAACAATGGTCTGTGAATACCAGTTCTCAACTAGCAAGTACACCGACCTTCAATCCGTATAAGAACGGTGTGGCTACCATGCACAATGACCAACCAAATAAGGCATATGTACTACCTTTGACGAAAGAAATCCGCTGTGTGTGGTCACCATTGACAACTCATAACATGATTCACAAATGGTAAGAGGGGGAGACAGTTGTTTGGGAACACCAGGTATCAACTAGCAAGCACAAGGACCTTCAATAAGTTGTGGCACGGTGTGGTACCATGCACGATGACCAACCAAAGTAGGCATATGTCACTGACCATGACCAAATAATTTCACTACGTGTGCTATAATTTGACAACTCATAGCACGAGTCAGTAATGGTCAGGGTGGAAGATAATTGTTTGTGAATACTAGTTATCGTCTAGCAAGTACAAATACCTTCAATATGTAGTGGCATAGCGTGGCTACCATGCACAGTGACCAACCAAAGCATGCATATGTCATTGCCCATGACCAACGAATTTCACTTCATGTGGTCAGCGTTGACAACTCACGACACGAGTCACTGATAGTTAGAGGAGGGTAACAATGGTTTGGGAACACTAGCTATCAACTAGAAAGCACAAAGACCTTCAATACATAGTGACATGGCATGGTAACAACGTACAGTGACAAACCAAACTAGGCATATGTCACCAACCATGACCAAAGAATTTCAATATGGGTGGTCAACGTTCAAAGCCCATAACATGAGTCACAAATGGTCGGAGGGGGAAAACATGGTTCAAAACACTATGTATCTCCTAGCAAGCACAAAGATTTTTCGTATGTATTGGCACGGCGTGGCTGCCGTGCACAATGACCTACCGAAGTAGGCATCCATCACTGCTCATGACCAAAGAAGTATAGTGTGTGTGGTCAACGTTCACAACTCATAATACAAGTCAAAAATGGGCAGAGGGAAAAACAATGATTTGGGAATACTTGGTATCCACTAGCAAGTACAAAGACCTTTGATAAGTGGTGGCACGGTATGGCTACCATGCCCAATGACGAACCAAAGTATGCTTGTGTCAATGAATATCATAAAAAGAGTTTCACTTTTGTAGTTCACTTTCCTTCTTACAGATGGTCAATCAGAGCAATGGTTGATAGGCTGTTTAAGCTCGAATTTGCAATATTTGAAATCCCGTCTGCGTCATTTTTTTATGATTAAACTAACTTTGTTATCATTCATACTTTTGAAAACTACTCCCTAATCTTACACCACCTTATTGTATGCATTTTACCCATAGCAACCCTTGTAATGTCATTTGGACATCATATGAACACCATGTGAGTTGGCTTAGTACTTATAGAGTTAGATTCTAGAGCGGTAGGTCCTGGGTTTGAATCCTCGTACGCGTAATATAGAATAGGCTCGCGGCATGGGGGGGGGGGCACCGTGTTGTGATACCTCAGCTCTCCCTTCGAGTCCATGCCGTGGGGGGGTAGGGGGTGTCATAATGCGGTCGCAAATCTGTCCTCCAGGTCGTCCACGGAACATCCCTCTAGGGGGGTGGGAGGGAGTGCTCCAGTGAAGGCACCTACGCATAACAAATCAACAAAAACCGACTTGGTGTCAAAGGGAGAAAGCTTTTGCTATTTCTTGACTAGCAAGTACAAATACTTTCAACAAGTAGTGGAACAGTGTGGCTACCATGCACAATGACCAACCAGATTAGGCATGGGCTGCTTACCATGCCCAAACATTTTTACTATGTGTGGTCAACGTTGACAACCCATAATATGGGTCACAAATTGTCAGAGGAGGAAACAATGGTTTGGGAATACTAGATACCAACTAGCAAGTACAACCACCGTCAGTCAATAGTAGCACGGTGTGGCTACCATGCGCAATGACCGACCAAAGTAGGCATATGTACTGCCTTTGACCAAAGAAATCCGCTATGTATGGTCAACGTTGGCAACTCATAATACGAGTCACAAATAGTCAGAGGGGGAAACAATTGTTTGGGAACACCAGGTATCAAATAGCAAGCACAATGACATTCAGTATGTTGTAGCACAGTTAAGGGTGCACACCGGGTAAGATTCCCGGATCCCAGATTGGATTTGGATTCACGAATCCGAATCCAGGTTTGGCTTTGATTCACGAATCCGAATCTGGATTCGCGAATCCGTAAGATTCACGAATCGTGTCCGAATCCTATGGGTGATGACAGGTAAAAATCCTCTAATCTGCCACATAAATCCCTGCTTTCCATGTTGAAACAATAGGGAAAAGGATCTCCGAATCCCGAATCGACTCCTCATGAAGGATTTGGATCCCCGAATCCGAATCTTTATCCGGGTTCACGAATCTTATTCATAAATCCTAGGATTTGGTGTGCAGCCTTAAGCACAGTGTGGATACCATACACGATGACCAACCATATGTCACTGACCATGACCAAAGAATGTCACCATGTGTGGTAATCTTTGACAACTCATAACACGAGTCACAAATGGTCAGAGTAGAAGATAATGGTTACTAAATACTAGTTATTAACTAGCAAGTACAGATACCTTCAATATGCAGTGGCACAGTGTGGCTACAATGCACAATGACCGACCAATGTATGCATATGTCACTGACCATGACCAAATCATTTCACTTCATGTGGTCAATGTTGAGAACTCACAACACAAGTCACAGATAGTCAGCGGGGGCTAACAATGGTTTGGGAACACTAGTTGTCAACAAGAAAGCACAAAGACCTTCAATACGAAATGACACGGCGTGGTAACCATGTACAGTGACAAACCAAAGTAGGCATATGTCACAACCCATGACCAAACGGATTTCACAGTGTGTGGTCAACGTTGAAAACTCATAACACGAGTCACAGATGGTCAATGGGGGAAACCATGAGTTGGGAACACTAGTTATCAGCTAGCAAGTAGAAAGATTTTCAACAAGTAGTGGCACGGTGTGGCTAGCGTGCACAGTGACCAACCAAAGGATGCACGTCAGTGACTATGACCGAAGATGTCCACAATGCATGGTCAACATTAACAACTCATAACACGAGTCACAAATGGTCAGAGGGACAGACAATGGTTTGGGAGCCCTATGTATTGACTATTAATGACAAAAAATCTTCAATACCTAGTGGCACGGGGTGGCTACTATGCACACCAAACAACCAAACTAGGCATATGTCACCGGCCATGATGGAAGAATTTCAATATGGGTGGTCAACATTCACCAACCATAACACGAGTCACAAACGGTCAGAGGGGGAAACAATGGTCTGTGAATATCAGTTCTCAACTAGCAAGTACAGCGACCTTCTATCGGTATAAGCACGGTGTGGCTACCATGCACAATGACCAACCAAAGTAGGCATATGTACTACCTTTGACCAAAGAAATCCGCTGTGTGTAGTCAGCGTTGACAACTCATAAAAGGAGTCACAAATGGTCAGAGAGGGAGACAATGGT
>SZWC01013004.1:9305-30539 GCA_023375785.1 Penium margaritaceum
GGGAGAGAGAGAGAGAGAGAGAGAGAGAGAGATAACTGAACTGTTACTCAAAACATGAAGACTGTATCGTCTTGTACATGAACTACTGACTCAAAAGATCCGATGAAATGACAAAGTACAGTACCCCTCTCAACGATTAAGCTAAATGAGCTTGTAACAAGACTTCACACACATGAATGCCTGTAAAGTCTGCTGGCCGAGGTTGTGTTCCCTATTTCCAATGACGTTCTTGCTTTTGCTAAAACGCACTCGTACAGTGCGCTAGATACAGGCACGGCAAACATGTCTGCAGCACAACCACTCAAGCGTGGACACCACCCATTCTCAATCCTCTGGAACGACATCGGCGTACCTCGCACCACGTTGTGCTAGGTGTAGTCCACCTAGTAGGTGTCCAACTCACTCGCAGCCGGCGTAGGCAAGTGTCAAGCATCGCTGTTAGCTTACTCATCATGCAAGCCTGCTAGCACTGTCTTTCTCAATTATGTGATTTCTGCTACGGGTGACCCACTGCCTGCCGCCACTGACCTGCTGCCGGCTGTTGTCACGATGTCTGAGGATGAAAGGACCACAAGGGATGTGGCTGAGATTGTTGACACTGCCACAACACCTTTGCTCCCACTTGCACTAGACACAACAGTGGATACTACTGTCGCTTACTAACCCAGCTGTGTCTACAACATGGACTGCCTACAGGTATGGTGCCACTACACCGTCAAATCTTCACTCACTCTCACAAAGTGTAGCAAAACCCACGCCCTTCTGCCTTGAAAAATGTGCAAGGCTGCATCCTGGATCCAGCATCGTGGTTGTCCAGTACACATGGGTCATGTAATCAAAGCTCTAGGTGGAAAGGAGATCACCTGCTACTGTGATGCGAGTTGCAAGTGCAGCTGGCGTATTGACAGAGGCTTGCTCTGTGGTGAGGTGGTCACACAGTAGGTGGTAGCATGGTAGTACAGAGTGCAGATTGGTCCAAACGTTACTCTCCATGTGGACACGGACGGTGTTGAGTGGCTTTAATACTCTTATCAATGCCTCCACCAACACCTCCTCCACTGCATCGAGCTCAAAGGACTGTCATGCAGCTGCTGTCCACCCCCTCATTCAATCCTGCCGTATCGCCTACGTCTCTAAAAACACCTCCTACATAGCCAATGTGTTTCTCCATCGCGTACGCACGTCCACCAACCGCTCTGCATGGTCGGGCCTGAAATCTTGCCACCACCCTCACGACGATGACGAGCTGTGCAAGGTCTGCACCACCTCGCGCACCTTCTCTATCATCTCCTCCACCACCACATCCACTGTCAACAAGGCCTACACAGCTAGGTTGATGACGTGGCAAAACACTGAAAAAACCATCATCGATCAAAGATTTATAGGTAGAGGGAAGCCAACTCTTTGGCCATCTTCTTGTTTTCAAAGGCGTTGTCAAAGGTGATGGCCTTCGCCTTCCCCTAGAGCTCCCACTCCTTCAGCAAACACCAGTGCAATGCCTCAGCACTGCACTGGCGTTTGCCCGTGTGCCCCTTTGGTACTGCAATGAAGTCCAACATCAATGCCATGTTCTTCCTTGCCATGCCCAGCCAATGCGCTGTGATCTACATGTTTGCACGAACTTTTTACCTTATCCATGTGTCAACGGAGATGGCAATGCTACCGATGGATGTGTTTAGAAGCTCCTCCATCAACGCATTGTACAACCCCTAATCACCATGGTGAGCTAAAGCAAACACCTTCCTATTAGGGAGTGTGGCTTTAGTTTTGAGCTCAACAACGATGGTACAGAACTCATGACACTCAACGAGGCAAAAGAAAAGGCAGTGGATGACCCAAAATTATCTCAACTGTTTCTCCACTTTTTCTTGAGGGAACATGAGATCTCTTGCCGTGATGACACACTCTATGGGAGCGTCCGTGGACTGGCTCACCTATGCATATGTGATCTTCTTCCACCCCTCTGGCACCACTCTGATGAAGACTGTGCGGAAGGGGTTGTTTTACTCATGGCTTGCCAAGTTGCTTGTTCCACTGTTTCTCCTCTTCACCTATACTGTACATATGGCATACAACTCCTCGGCTGCTACATGATGAAAATGGTTCATTTCACAGAAGTTGTCCCTCCATGGAACCTTGCCCGTCACCTCCTTCTCCGATTGTTTTTTAATTGCTTTCTCCAACCTCCCCTGATCCCGCCCTTCCACCGACTTGATCTTGACATCCTTCCCTGCCCCGATCACTATGCCTGCAATGCGCCCATGCGCTACCACTACGGTCGGAGCTACAGTCACAAATGTAATTGGCCTGACTTTTGGAAAAGCTCAAATCAGTTGATGTCCCCTCCCTCTGCGCTGCCGCATCCCTTGCCTTCCACACAAGCTTGGCACTTGGTGTGGGCCTGTCTGCACCCCATGCACCTCCATCCTCCTCAACAGCCCCCCTCCCCTTTGTTGCATCCCCAGCTACCCACTCAAGGTCATCTTCTTCATCATCATCTTGCACCACATTTGATGGACCTACCTTTTCAATATTCCTCTTGCCCTTGGCATCCACCACCGCCTCAGGCTACCTCTCCTCGTGCACCCCCAATGTTCCAACACCCACGCCTTCGCCCACGACCACTCCCACACCCACTATCCGCACTCCCACCCCCTCGCCCTCTCCCCCCAGGAACCTCTGATGTCTTTGTCCCAAGCACCAACCCACCACCATCCCAGATGCTGCACATGCCAACCCCCTCCTGTTGTANATTCCTCTTGCCCTTGGCATCCACCACCGCCTCAGGCTACCTCTCCTCGTGCACCCCCAATGTTCCAACACCCACGCCTTCGCCCACGACCACTCCCACACCCACTATCCGCACTCCCACCCCCTCGCCCTCTCCCCCCAGGAACCTCTGATGTCTTTGTCCCAAGCACCAACCCACCACCATCCCAGATGCTGCACATGCCAACCCCCTCCTGTTGTAGACGTAAAACCCAATGTCATGCGGCCAGGATATCGACCGCATCATGCAAGTCCACATTCCTCTTCCGTGGTGCATCCAGTCCCATCACCCGGTACAAGTCACGCCACACTGCCGAGTCCTCCAACGCCAAGTTGTACCAGTAGTTCTAATGCAGTATCTCTGGCTCATCCTTCCAATAGGACAGCTGTGTCCCCATTGCCTCTCTTGACATGGTGTGCCCCTTGCCATGAGTGCCGTTAATCGTACTCCCTGGTTTGACCACTGAGGAGTGGTCGAACACCTTATCTGTATTTAGATTTGGATTCCTTGGATTTTGCCATGCAGGATCAAGCTTTGAATCGCTTTTTTTGAGTGAGTATTCAGAAAGTTAGCCTAGCCCGAAAATCCGGTGTTGGGCGTGTGGAATATCGTACCCGCCACAGGTGGCGGGATAATCCACCGCCAGTGATCCTAGTTCGTCTCCAATGGGCTCCAAAGGCACATGGGCTATGAAGCAATGGATGTGGATGGCCTCCTGGACCAGGACAAGCCCCTCCCCACGTTGGAATGACAGGAAGGGCGCTTCGACAGGCCACCGTCGAAGCGCCTCCCGTCACTCCCGTTCGTGGGCATGGTGGGTGGCTCCGCTCCACCAAGGGTTACTTCGATGGCCGTAGCAGAAGCTCTACTGCTCCGATCTGGGCGTGCTTGGATGCGTTGGAAATTTTAGATCACAGTCTATAAGAATCAGATGTAATCTCACTATGCTAAGTAACAAAAACGTGTTTCAATTCAGATCTACTGAATGCAACGTGTTCTGTCCACTCACATCAGTGATTCTTGTGCTCCACACTCTTCACCATTAGTGTCCATTGGATGCCCCAAACACTGGTGGCGTGCTTCAGTGAGAGCTAGAAATCCTTGAGGGTGCCTCCACACCCACTAGAGCCAACAAAGGGTTATGGACCCACGTGCCTAGAAGGATCCTAGCTCTTCAAGCTTCACGCTACAAGCGCGCACCATGGCAACGACCGAGCAAGAGAGCATCGGCGCCGTCTCAAAGTTTGATGGAAACGGCTTCCCCTTGTGGAGGTGGCAGTTTGAGGTCTACCTTGATGACAAGGGCCTACTTGAGCTGGTCAACGGTGAAAAGACCGCACCTCCGGATACCGCGACGCCGAAGGAAGTGGACAAGTACAAGAAGCGCAACAAGAAGGCGCTTGCATTGTTGATGTTAGCGCTAGCTCCGCCGTAGCACGCAGTGATTCAAGGATGCGCGGAGGTTGTGGAGGCCTGGAAGAAGCTCTGCACCATCTACCAGTCCACCAACCTTGCTAACCAGCTCTTCGTCTTCAAGAGGCTCGTCACCCTCCGAGCCAACGAAGGCGACGACATCATGGAGATCCTATAGCAAATTAAGTTCCTTACTACCGAGTGCGTAGCTGCAAGCTGTGATCCTCCTTCTGGCCTTGCCGGACAGTTGGAGTCCCATGATCACCTTCGTTGGTGGCTGGTCCATTGATGAGCTGAAGTACCCAAAGGTGGCTGAGTACGTCCACAACAAATGGATGCGGCGTGGTGGGAGAGAGAGCGGGGCAACATCAAGCTCTGCCTATGCCGTCCGCCCTCAAGGTGGAGGGGGAGGCAAGAAGGGGAAGAGTTCTAACCAGGGCACCAAGAGAGGTGACAACAAGGGGGAGTGCTACAATTGTGGCAAACAGGGCCATTACGCACGTGATTGCCCCAACAAGAAGTCTGACCAGCCCAGGAAGGGCGGGAAGAAGGACATCCAAGCCATGATGGCCAGGGAGTCTACCAACTTGAAAGATCCGGAAGTCACAGTGATTGACTAAGGATCAGGCCGCCACACGCAAAGCAACCGGGCGGCGTTTGTCACCTACGACGCCACCGAGCGGCGCATGACAGTGGCCAACGGCAAAACGGAGTTGGCCGTGGGCGAAGGCAATGTACGCATTGGGTCGGTGGTGAATGGGAAAGTCATTCCGTGCACCATCAACGATGTGCTCTACATGCCCAATTTTGGGGCAAACCTGCTGTCAGTGAGCCGCCTTACCGACAAGGGGCTCGAGGTACTCTTCAACAAGAAGGAGGCCATCATCCAGAAGGAGGGGGATGGCGAAGTGATTGCACGTGACAAGAGGGAGGAGGGCCTGTACCTTCTTCGTACCAAGGTTCTTGCCCATGCAGTGAGGACTGACGCCGTCAACCTTGTGACGAAGGATGAAGGAAATCTGGACCTATGGCACCGCCGCCTATGTCATATTGCTCCCTCAACTGTGAGGGACATGGCAAAGAAGGAAATGGTGTGGGGACTTGAGGTCAAGGGCCTCTATGCAGCCAAGAATGCTGTGTGCGAGCCGTGCGTGGTCGGCAAGGTGACACGGCAGCCGTTTGACTGCAAAGGGACGCGTGCATCGGCAAAGTTGGAGGTGGTGCACACGGATGTGTGCGGACCATTCGAGTCCTCTATTGGTGGGACACGCTACTTCATCACCTTCATCGACGACCATAACCGCAAGCTCTACCTCTACATCATCAAGAGGTAGAGTGATGTCTTGTCGTGCATTCGAGAATTCGTGGCGGCTGTGGAGCGACAAATGGAGTTGAAGGTGAAGGCTTTCCGGAGCGACAACGGTGGCGAGTATGAGGGCTGCTCGGCATGGATGAAGAGCAAGGGGATCTCGTGGCAGAAAACTAGGCCACACTCTCCGCAGCAGAATGGCATCCCCAAGAGGTCGTACCGCACCATCCTCAACATGGTCCGGTCCATGTTGAGTGATGCCGTCCTCGCGCAGCGGTACTGGGGCAAGGCGGCACGGACATTGGCATACATCATGAACCTGACGCCGAAGAAGCCGCTAAAAGACGCGGAGTCTAAGGTGTGGAAGACGCCACAAGAAGTGTGGAGCGGGAGGAAGCCAACTGTGGCACACCTCCGCATGTTTGGTTGTGTTGCACATGCTGTTGTGCAGGCACGGGAGGGGCGGGGCAAGCTAGACCCGCGGACTCGCCGGTGCATCTTCGTCGGGTACGAGAGCGAGAGCAAGGCGTACCGGCTCTTTGATCCGCGGAGGCAGCAGATCGTGAAGGGTCACGACGTCACGTTTGATGAGGACAGTCGTTGGTCGGACAAGGACGCGGGTCTCTCCAAGCAGGGGGAGTGGCTGCCACTCCTCGAGGGGGAGACGCCAGAGGACACAAATGAGGGTGACGTCCCATCGGCTTGAGCCGGCGAGAACCATCCGGGCGATGTTGGAGCGGCTGATTTGCATTCAGCCGAGTCGGACAATAAGTCCAAAGCGCCGGCAGTATTGGAGCTGAACGAGGAGGTGGGGAGTGAGCCCGCATCTCCACAGTCCCCGAGAGAGGGGGAGCAGGCCAACGGTGCGAGTGGCGTCGCGAGAGGGCAGCAGCAGCCTCAACAGCAGCAGCCTCGGAGAAGCGGATGCGCAAGGAGGATGGCAAAACGGTACGATGCTGCACAGGACACCTAGACTGGGTTTGCTTGAGCGTTCTTTGCTCAAGAGGAGCCCGAGACCCTCAAGGAGTCATTGCAGCAGAAGGATGGGGCTGAGTAGGAGGGAGCCATAAAATCTGAGCTCACCTCCCACGAAGAGAACGGCACTTGGCAGCTGATTGACAGACCGGAGGGTGCAAAAATCATCTGCTCCAAGTGGATCCTCAAGAAGAAGCTCACTAACAAGGGGAAGATGGAGTGGTACAAGGCGCGACTGGTCGCAAAGGGGTACGCCCAGCGGAAGGGTGAACACTATGATGAAACCTTTGCACCGGTGGCAAAGTTCGCCTCCATCAGCTCCATCCTCTCGGTGGCGGTGGCGCGCAACTGCGAAGTCCATCAAATGGATGTGAAAACTATATTCCTCAATGGCGATCTGGACAAGGAGGTCTACATGGAGGTGCTAGAGGGGGTGGACGCGCCGCCGGGAAAGGTGTGCCGGCTTCGCAAGACGCTCTGCGGGCTGAAGCAAGCGCCACTCACGTGGTATTTGAAAATGGACGGCTTCATGGCCGAGCTTGGCTTCAAGCGTTGCGAAGCGGATCACAGCATGTACGTGCGAAAGAAACCGGGGTTGCACCAAATCCTGGTCCTTTACGTGGATGACCTGATCCTCGTGTCATCGGACATGAAGGAGCTAGTGAACCTAAAGCGACAGCTGGGCGGTCGGTTCAAAATGACCGACATGGGTGAGCTCGAGTACTACCTTGGGGTCGCCATCAAGAGAGAACACAAGGCACGCACGCTGGAGATGGGGCAGGCAAAATACGTGTAAGAGGTGCTCCGTCGCTATAACATGGAGGAGTGCAACCCCATTGGCACACCCATGACCACCACATGTGAGCTAAGCTGGAGCATGGGGCCAAGCACGGATGAGGAGAAGGAGGAGATGGCAGGTGTGCCATACCTGTCCGGGGTGGGGAGCATCATGTACGCCATGGTGGCGACGCGGCCTAACCTGGCCTTTGCGGAGGGCCAAGTGAGCCGCTACGTAGCTGACCCCGGGCCGCTGCATTGGCAAGCGGTGAAGCGGATCCTCCGCTATCTGAAGGCGACAAAACAGTCGTGGCTTGTGGTTGGAGGGGGAGCACATGACGACTCCCTCGAGTTGGTCGGCTATTTGGATGCCGACTGGGCTGGTGATGTGGATGACAGAAAATCAATGTGGGGGTACGTGTTTGTGCTTGGTGGTGCAGCAATTTCATGGGCAAGCAGGAAGCAGGACTGTGTTGCACTGTCCAGCACCAAAGCGAAGTGCATTGCACTCGCGGAAGCTGCAAAGGAGGCGGTGTGGTTGTGGCAGCGGCTAAAAGAGATTGGTGTGCCGCAAAGGAAGCCGACGGTACTCAACATTGACAACATGAGTGCCATCAGCTTCACCCAGAACCCAGTGGTGCACAGGAGGACCAAGCACATCGAGATCCGTTATCACTACGCACGACACTTGGTGGCGAATGGAGATGCGGCTATTGTGCATTATGGCACTAAGCGCATGGTCGCCGATGCCATGACCAAGGCACAGCCCAAGGATAGGCACGACGCAAGCTGCATGGAGCTCGATCTGCGCCGTGAAGTTTAAAATGCTACAGGTTCCAAGGACAGGGCATCAAGGCTACGGTGCAAGGGGGAGATTGTTGACATGGTGTGCCCCTTGCCATGAGTGCCGTTGATCGTACTCCCTGGTTCAACCACTGAGGAGTGGTCGAACACCTTATTTGAATCTAGATTTGGATTCCTTGGATTGTTTCATGCAGGATCAAGCTTAGAATCACTCAATTTGAGTGATTATTCAGAAAGTTAGCCTAGCCCAAAAATTGGGTGTTGGGCGTGTGGAATATCGTACCCGTCATAGGTAGCAGGATAATCCACCGCCAGTGATCCTAGTCCGTCTCCAATGGGCTCCAAAGGCATGTGGGCCATGAAGCAATGGATGTGGATGGTCTCCTAGACTAGGGCGAGCCCCTTCCCATGTTGGAATGACAGTAAGGGCGCTTCGACAGGCCACCGTCAAAGCGCCTCCTGTCACTCCCGTTTGTGGGCATGGTGGCCGGCTCGGCTCCACCAAGAGTTACTTCGACGGCCATAGCAGGGGCTCTACTACTCCGATTTGGGCGTGCTTGGATGCGTTGGAAAGCTTAGATCACGGGATATGAGAATCTGATGTAATCTTGCTATGATAACTAACAAAAACGTGTTTCGATTCAGATCTACTGAATGCAACGTGTTCTGCCCACTCATATCCGTGATCCTTGTGTTCCACACTCTTCACCATTAGTGTCCATTGGCTGCCCCGAACACTGGTGGCGTGCTTCAGTGAGAGCTAGGCATCCTTGAGGGTGCCTCCACACCCACTAGAGCCAACAGCCTCCACCTTTTGCCACCACCGCCCCGTTACCCACTTCGGCAATGCTGACCGTTCTATAGCACAGGGGCCCAACATGACAATGAGAGGGTTGTTGATATACTATGGCATGACATGTGACTCTTCATCCTTATCTGATGCTGATAAGGATGAGGAGTCTGATCAGGATGAAGAGTCACATGATATGTAGGAGGAGAGAAGGAGGGAGGGGAGGATGGTGGAGCGTCAGATAAGGATGAGGAGTCTGATAAGGATGAAGAGTCACATGTTAGGATGAAGAGTCACATGTGGCAAAGGCATGCGGGTAGGTGCTAGTCTTTATTGTCGTGAACCACTCCAAATTCTCCCACCACGTCCCCTGCCACTACCTCCACCATGTTCACCTCTTTGACCGCTTGCATCCCCTCTTCCGCCTTGCCCTCCTCTCCACCATCCCCATCATCATCCTCTTCCTCCCACCCAGGTCTTGCACAACCACTTTTTTCCTTGCTATCATCGCCTCCCCCACGTCCTCTACCTGCTGCACCAGCAGCACCACTACCGCTGCCTGCACCACAAGCCCCCCTGTTGCACCACAGCCTACACCGCCTGTGCTACTACTACCTGCACCACTACCATTGCAACCTGCACTGCCACTGCCACTTGCACCGCCACTGCCACTTGCACCGGCACTGCCACTTGCACCACCACCGCCACCTACACCACCACGGCCTACTAAGGATCCTGTGGCAACGACCGCCAAAGGCGGCAAGCCACCACCCCCCAAAAGGCAATGTCCAGTGTGGGAGAACATTGTGCGATCGTGCACAATGGTAGTGGATGGAAGCCGCAAAGATGCGGCAATGTGGGATCGCAGAGTGAAAAATGGAAGGGAAGGCCACTCAAATGACATGCAGTGCTCAGCAGATGATGAGGAGGGCGATGAGGGGCATACGTGCTTTGGTAGGAAAGATGCACAGTGGTGCCCACTCAAATTCTTGGGGATGGACGGCGGCACAAACAGTGCAGCTGAAACATCCACCACAGGTATAGCTAGCATATCGTAGAATTTTGCCGTGGGAAGAGGAGGGGTCTGCTCAAGTCATGGGGGCCGTGCAGCCTTTGGTCTGTGTTGGATATGGGGTGAAAAAAGTGACCAAAGTGGGTTTCTCGATAAAACTCATCAGGTCACAACACTCAAGGATGTTTTTCTGGTTCTTTAGCACTTTACAAAACTCAATTTGGAGTCCGTTTGAGGGAGATATGGATTTTCAAGGTTTGGTGGCAATGGGTCCGGTTCAAGTGACGTCGCCTGCGCAGCAAGCACCAATGACAACCACAATTATTGGCCAGGGAAGTTTAGAGCGGCCTTCAAGGTAGAAAGGTAGTAAAAGGACCTTCAGGGAGCTTCAAGGAAGGTCCCCAACAAGATTATTGGTTGTGCACATGGCAGGGATGGCAATTCTCTTGTGTGAGAGTGTGACTGCCGCTCATCATGCTAAGCTAGGAGTGTGCTAGGAGGTGAACTTTGACAGAGTGGTTCTTCCAGCTCCATATGCCAACTGAGGCGTACTTAGGCTTGTTAGAAAGCTTTGCTAATATAATTTCTCATCCATGAGTCAAATTAGCCATTTGCGCTCTCTACACAACTTCACATGCTTCCGTGTTTTTGTCCCTGCAGCCTGCAACTTGTCTCTCACATATGATTTGTCCTGCCTAGCGGCTCTTGGTGAGCTTGATCACCTCCTTGAGGGCTACCTTCAATTGTATCAGTGGTTTCACAGCTAGAAAAAGGCTTTGCCTCATTCTTGAGGCATTCCTTGTACCCTGTTATGTGAGAGAGTCGTTTGGGGGCTGAACGTTGCACTACCATAGCGCCATCCGCTTCTGTGGTGGCCGGCGTCAACATCGCCAAGTTCGAAGGCAAGAACTTCTTCAACTGGAGCAACAACATGAAGATGGTGTTGATGGAGAAGGGACTCTAGAGCCATGTGAGTGAGAACAAACCAGCTCAATCTTCTCTCTCACCTAGTGAGGCCTATACCCACTGCGAGAAGCGTGACCGCGCCCTTGCGACCATCTACCTCTACCTCGCCAAACGGCAGCAACTCCTCGTCCGTGGCATCCGCACGCCCAAGGAGGTTTGGAAGAAGCTTGAGTCCACTTATGCATCCATGTCGATCCTCATGAAAATACTATTGTGGTGTGGCTTTCACACTGTGAAGATGGATGAGTCCGGATCCATGATTGACTACATCAACATAGTGAAGTCTCTTGCCGACCGACTTTCTGCAATTGAGGACCGTGTCAAAGAACGTGTCCTCATGCTAACCATCCTCTCTAGCCTTCCAAGGCATGCAGGTACACTTTGACAATGGTGGCTACACCATCTCCGCACGTGCAGGCCATGTTCTTACAAAAGTGGACAAGGAGGACGGACTCTTCCGTCTCTATGTGTCATCAGAGAAGGAAGCCGACTCAGTGTTGGCGGCAAGAGAGGGAAAACACGACATTGGCCTGTGGCACCGCCGGCTTGGTCATCTCGGCTTTGGCGCCATCATCTGCATGCAGCAGATGGTCCGCGGTCTAGAGCTTAAGGGGGTGAAGCAGCCACGTGCATTGCCTTGTGAGAGGTGCATTGAAGAAAGTGGGCCCGCGCTCCATTCTCCGGGGAAGGGAAAGGGGCGGCTGTGCTTCTCTCATTTTTTCACTCTGATTTGTGCGATCACATGCCGTCTTAGTCCTTGTCCGGCAAGTTGTACTTTGTTACATTCATTGATGACAAGTCAAGAAAGACGTGGGTTTCCTTCCTAGCTGGAACGGATGAGTGCTTTGATGCTTTCAAGGTGTGGATTGCTCCTGCAGAGAATAAGAGCGGCAGGCGGTTGAAGATGCTTCGTACCGATGGTGGAGGAGAGTGCCTCTCCAATGACTTTTGCAACTTCCTCAAGTGTCGTGGGATCAGGCACAAGGTCACCCCACCCGGAAGACTCCAGCCAAATGGTGTGGCTGAATGCGCGAACTCATGGAGCGTCTTTGCAGAAAACTCGAAGACGCAGAGCTCCCGCCAACCTTTTGGACGGAAGCGGTCAACACTACCCTGTACCTGAAAAATCGGAGTCCCACGCACGCTGTGCCACCAGAGGATACGTAGACAGGACGCAAGCCAACAGTGACACACCTGAAAGTCTTCGGGTGTGGCACATTTGTGCATGTGCCTGCCGGCAACCACAACAAGCTCGACGCAAAGTCGGTGAAGGCGGCCTTCCTCGCCTACGACACCATGGAATACCGCCTCGGCAACCTTGCTGCTCGCAAGATCATCCCCAATCATGACGTGGTCTTTCAAGAGGATGTGAAGGGCTAGACTTGGAGCCCCATGTGTGCTGTTCCACTTGCTCCCGCACTCGTACCAGAAGTGGGAGAAGAGCCGGTAGCAGAAGAGGGTGGTGCGGAATATGCGGTGATAGCAGCAATGACAAGGAGGTGGAAGAAGTTGCGAAGGAGAAAGCAACGGAATCTGATGAGGAAGAGTAGCACAGCAACACCCGACAGCTACCACGGAGGTCTGCACGCCACAACCATGGTGCAAATGGCTTTGTGGAGTTGTTGAGGAGATCCAGGTGCCTAGCAAGCAAACAAAGGCTGCTGGAGGAGCCGCTGAACCTGTGCACCGTACGACCACCAACGGAGTCGTCTGACCTCTAGCTTCTCTTCTTCACATTCACCGATGACCCAGCCACATTCACTAAAGCCATACGCAGCACCGAGGTGGCAGATTGGCGTGCCGCAGCAGATGATGAGTATGGTGCGCTCATGAAGAACAAAACCTGGACCATCGAGGCAGCCGGGTGATCGGGTGTTGGTGGATCTTCCGGCACAAGCGTGGTGCGGATGGTAAGGTGCTCAGGTATAAAGCACGGTTGGTTGCAAAGGGATATGGGCAAAGTGAGGGTGTGGATTACAATGAGAAATTTGCACCTGTCGCAAAGTTCTCATACATCCGAGCAATCCTTGCTCTTGCTGTTGCTATGGATTGGGAGGTGAACCAAATGGATGTGACGTGTGCATTTCTGAACGCTGACCTTGAGGAGGTGTACATGGAGCAGCCGGAGGGGTATGTGGTGGAGGGAAATGAGGATTTGGTGTGCAAGCTTTTGAAGANGCAAGCGTGGTGCGGATGGTAAGGTGCTCAGGTATAAAGCACGGTTGGTTGCAAAGGGATATGGGCAAAGTGAGGGTGTGGATTACAATGAGAAATTTGCACCTGTCGCAAAGTTCTCATACATCCGAGCAATCCTTGCTCTTGCTGTTGCTATGGATTGGGAGGTGAACCAAATGGATGTGACGTGTGCATTTCTGAACGCTGACCTTGAGGAGGTGTACATGGAGCAGCCGGAGGGGTATGTGGTGGAGGGAAATGAGGATTTGGTGTGCAAGCTTGTGAAGGCTCTTTACGGCCTGAAGCAAGCACCGCGAGCATGGTACCACAAGATGGATGAGCAACTGGCTGGGCTTGGTTTTGTGCGCAGTGAAGGTGACCATGCCGTTTATGGGCGCGTGCAAGAGGCAAGCTAGGTCATCATCTTGCTCTATGTTGGTGACCTGCTCATTGCATCTGACTCCAAGTCTATTTTGGACGATGTGAAGCAGTCCCTTGCTGCAAGGTTCGACATGAAAGACATGGGAGAACTCAGCTATTACCTTGGCCTTCAGGTCAAGCGCAACCGGCAGCAGCTGACTTTGGAGTTGTCGCAGAGCACGTACGTGAGCAACATCGTCAAGTGCTTCAACATGGTAGGAGCGCGCAAGGCCGCAACATCACTAGAAGTGGGAGCAAAGCTTCGCATGACGCAGACTCCCCGCGGCATGCAAGAGAGCAGCCGCATGGAAACAGTGCTGTACGAAGCAGTAGTTGGGAGCCTCATGTACGTAGCAGTCGGCACGCGCTTCAACATCAGCCAAGCGGTGGGAGTGCTCAGCAAGTTTTGTGCAAATCCGGACGTGTCGCATTGGGAGGCAACCAAGCGCATGCTGCGCTACCTGGATAGCAGCAGCAGCCTTTGCCTCACCTTCAACGGCAACAACAACCCCATCCTCATCCACTACAGCGATGCGGATTGGGGAGGTGACCTGGACACAAGGAGATCGACCGGTGGGTTTGTGTTTTTACTCGGGGGAGGTGCAATCAGTTGGAGGAGCAAGAAGGAAGAGTGTGTTTCCCTCTCCTCCACCAAAGCTGAGTACTTTGCCTTGCGTGAAGCAGCAAAGGAAGCCTTGGACAGCAGCAGACCACAGCAACTATAATCTACTATGACAATATGAGCGCCATTGCTCTGACCAAGAGCGTAGAGTTTCACGCCCGCACCAAGCACATTGACCTGCGATATCACTTCATCCGAGGACTCGTGGCGAAGCAGGTGGTGCAGATCAAGTTCTGCCCTTCAAGCATGATGCTGGCAGACTTCTTGACCAAGCCGCTAGCCGCGCATCGCTTTCAGCAGCTGAGGGGACAGTGTGGACTTGTGTGATTGTTATTCTCGCAAAGTGGGAGAATGCTGGATATGGGGTGCCAAAAAGAGACCAAAGTGGGTTGCTCGATAAAAATCATCAGGTCACAACAGTGAATAGAGGATGTTTTGATCGTTCTCTAGCACTTTACGAAACTCAATTCGGAGTCCGTTTGAGGGAGATATGGATTTTCAAGGTTTGGTGGCAATGGGTCCGCTTCAAGTGACGGCTCCTGCACTAGCAGCACCAATGACGGCCACAATTATTGGCCAGGGAGGTTTGGAGCAATCTTCAAGTTAGAAAGGCGGCAGATGGACCTTCAGGGAGCTTCAAGGAAGGTCCACATCAAGATTACTGGTTGTACACATGGCAGGGATGGTAATTCTCTTGTATGAGAGTGTGATTGCCGCTCATCCCGCTAGGCTAGGAGTGTGCTAGGAGGTGAACTTTGACAGAGTGGTTCTTCCAGCTCCATGTGCCAAATGAGGCGTACTTAGGCTTGTTAGAAATCTTTGCTAATGTAATTTCTCATCCATGAGTCAAACCAGCCATTCGCTATCTACACAACTTCACACGCTTCCGTATGTTCGTCTCTGCAGCCTACAACTTGTCTCTCACATACAATTGGTCCTGCCTAGCGGATCTTGGTGAGCTTGATCACCTCCCTGAGGGCTGCATTTGATTGCAACAGTTTGGACCACCCCGGTTTGATGACGTCATGTGGAGGACTATGGGTGAAGGCCGAGATGGAGGTCGGCGACACTTTGGTGGAGGTGGAGGGAGGTGGACCGAGGGTGGAGGTGGAGGTAGGTGGTGTGGTGTCCACCACCTTTGCTTTAGAGTGGTACTCCTTGCGCACCCTTGTAGATCACCATCCCTTGATGGTGTTGTCTACCCATGAGTAGACCGTGAGTGGGCTAGGTGCTGTCCTTGGCTGACGAAGCGACATCGTTGCAAAGTCAGTGTGAAAGCAACAACTGAAAGTGAAGTTATGGACTGTAATGAAAAAGAATGAGGCTTCCTGCCCTCAGTGAAAGAAAAAAAATCACAAAACAAGAAATTCAAGGGTCGATATTGTTGATATCAACAATATCAACAATATCAACTTTCCCTCCCTCACGCAATTGGAAGGGGGTCCGGGGGATCCCCACTCCGGGGGCCAATATCAACATGGTATCTATGTCGATCCTTAACATCAATATCGCTGATGATATAGATATTGAGGGTCGATATTGATACAAGTATTGGGACAGTCCTTTTTTTCCCCACCCTACTTTCTCTTGCCTTCCCTCCCTCTCTCTCTTGATCCCTTTCTCCCTCTCTCTTACCCGTTGCTTACCTTCCTTCCTTTCTGTCCCTCCTCTCTCTTCCATCCCTCCTTCACTCGTTTGTTAGCTTGCATCCATTTGTGGAGGAAATGACACCTGGTTCCTTCTATGCCCAGACCCTTCCTTGGAAGAACAACAAAACGAGGCTCCCCTTAGCCCCCTCATGGCTCTCCTTGACCCCTACTGAAGCCTAATGAAAAACACACAAGTGTCCAATGTTAGAGTTATGGTGTTAGTGGACTGTGGGGGTCGATATCGATATTGATATTGACCCCCAAATACATCAATATTGAAATCGATGTTTCAATCTAAATGTTCATCTTGATATTGACCCTAAAACAAAAACATCAAGGGCGGAAGTCACATATACCCGGGCTTTGGAGTTTTTTTTTTTTTTTTTTACTTCTGTTTTTTTTTTTTTTGATAAAGAACGCCGCCCCTGACCGGCACATCTACGGGGTATAACAGGGGCCGCCACCAACGGCACATGAACAGTGGTAAGTAAAAAACAAGAAGCAGCTAAGCTTAAGTACCGGCAAAGACCGGTTCAAAGGCACAAAGATCTGACAGAGTGAGGGCACAAGGCAAACCCAGCCCGTGTGCCAGTGGAAGAACATCCTCCTCAGGCCGGGGGTCTGCAGCTGCGCAGTGAACCACGCCATGGAAGAGTATCGCGGCGCACTGGCTGCGAATGCCCGCGATGGAGACCCGCTGGGCAAGGGCAGAGACGGCCCGCTGGGCCCAACGCTCGAAGACCTCCTCTGAGCAGCGGCGCGGCCCTCGTGCTAGGCAGACTCTGGCGAGGCGGGCCAGAAAGGACCAGAAGTGATCACCGAGGCCCCCAAGGGTCTCCCAGGCCAGCGGTCGCATCTGCCGACCACTCCCCTCCACCACAGAGTACAGGCTCACCTTGGCCTTCTCTGCCGCAATGACTGCCGAGCCAGGCCCCGTAGCACGGACCCCATGGGGGTTCACGGTGGTGACGTCCAGCACCCACGTGAGGCCTGACTCGGGGTCAGTCAGCGTCAGATCCGACCGCGGCTCGCCCGCACCACCTGCCTGCACGCCCTCTGCCCCTCCACTCTCCACCGTGTGAAGCAGACGGTGCTCTCGAAAGACAGCTGCCAGCTCGTCCCGAATGGCGTTGTGGACGCGCTGAATCGCGCCTCCACTCCGCCGCCTGGTAACTGCGGCCGGGTCCAGGCCGTCCATCCCTGGAAGCAGCAAGTGTGGAAGTGGGAGACCCAGCCAGAGCTGAGCGTGAAGGCGGTAGTCTGCTGGGGAGATGTACGTCCGGTCACGAGGGCCAGACGGGGTGGCCTGCAGCCAGAGAGCACTGCCCCTCGTCACCGTCGCCCAGCACCGCTGGTGGGCGTGACGCACACATCCGCTGCGTGAGGTGCACGGGCGCCCCCCCTCCTCGGCACAGCCACAGCAACGCCGGTGCAGCTCCCCAACCTCCACCATCCACCCCTCAAGCCGAAGAGAGTACCACAGCCGACACATGCTCTGATACAAGCCAGCGGAGGAACTCTGCTGCAACGTCTCCACAGAGGGCAAGGCCTGAAAGACAGGTAAGGGAAGCTCCTCCTGCACCAGGTCCCAGCCCGGGGCCAGATGCTCCAACGCAGAGGCTGCTGGCAGGAAAGGCGTGAACTCGCTCGAGAGGGCAGGGAGTAGACTACCAGTAGCGCAGGCATAGGCCAGAGGAGCACGGTCTCGCGCCCCAACCAATCCAGCTCCCCCGAAGGCAAAGGGCAAATGAGACTGCAACTGGGCCAGGCGCTGTAGCTCGTGGTCCACAGACCCCACCTGTGTGGCTGGTGAAACCTTCAGAAGCTGGAGTACCGCCTCCCAGATGGCTGTGTCGAAGCGGTGCAGGATGGACAGCCAGCTGTCGTCAGGCGGGAGTGCCCGCACACAGAAGTCCACCCGAGGGATGAAGCAAAGGCGGAGCAGCAGCATGGCCGCCTGGACATCCTCCATCCGGCATAGCTGGGGAAGGCCGCGCAACTGCTCCTGCAGCCACCCCTCTGCCCACTGACTCCGGAACTCAGCTGTGCCCACCGGACACCCCAGCAAAACCACACCATCTCGACGACAAGGCAAGGCCGCTAGCACCGGCGGGATGGCTGCCTCCGAGCACCGCAAGAGAAGGCACTTCCGCGGCTGAATGTGCAAGCCACGGAGTGCAGCTGCCTCAGTCATGGCAGTGAAGGCGGCGGCAAGAAGCTGAGGTGGGGCCGTCACGGTCGCGTCATCCTGGAAGGCCCCCACGTGCCCGTGACAAGACCCCTGCGCACCTCTCAGTCGCTGGGTCCCCGCCTCCAAGACCGNCGCGCAACTGCTCCTGCAGCCACCCCTCTGCCCACCGACTCCGGAACTCAGCTGTGCCCACCGGACACCCCAGCAAAACCACACCATCTCGACGACAAGGCAAGGCCGCTAGCACCGGCGGGATGGCTGCCTCCGAGCACCGCAAGAGAAGGCACTTCCGCGGCTGAATGTGCAAGCCACGGAGTGCAGCTGCCTCAGTCATGGCAGTGAAGGCGGCGGCAAGAAGCTGAGGTGGGGCCGTCACGGTCGCGTCATCCTGGAAGGCCCCCACGTGCCCGTGACAAGACCCCTGCGCACCTCTCAGTCGCTGGGTCCCCGCCTCCAAGACCGGCGCCAAGGCCAAATCAAATAGTGCCGGTCCCAGGGGGTCCCCCTGGCGGACACCACGAGCGCTCTCCAACACCGCCGGCGCACTGACGCCGAAGAAGAGGAGCTGCGCACGGTGGGTGTAGAACTGGCGAAGGAAGGGGATCCACGACCCCAGGCCCCGGTCACGCACTGCCTCAAACACCGAAGCCCGCTCTACCTCGTTGAAGGCATTGCGGACGTCTAGTCAAAGGAGCCAGAAGGAGGGGTTCGCCGAGAGGATGGCGCGCACACCCCAGACCAGCACGCCAGCCCCCTCAGAGACCCCCACACCAAACTGGTGGGGCCGCAGAGCCGCTGTGAGCCTGGATTTGTCTCGCAGAAGAAGAAGACGCCCTGCAAGACGAAGCCAAGCCTCTCTCACCGCCAACGGTCGCACCCCCTCCTCCTCCGTAGCACCCTTCAGGATAGGGATGAGCCGGCTGCGGCCCAAGCACTCCGCCGCAGCCCGTGGCATAGAGCCATCAAGCATAGCCCGTAGAGCCCCTGTCAGGCCCTCCAGACCACACGCAGAGTCCAGGGCAAGGTCACGCAAGAGGTCAGTGGTCAAACCCAAAGGGCCCGCTGCAGAACCCCGAGGTGCATCACGTAGTGCCTCCTCCACCATCTCCTCGGTCACCCCCGCAGCTCCCCCGCCCTGGACCTGGAAAGACTCGACCCACCCTGGAATGGATAGCAGGGATGCCGGGTGTCGCTCTCGCAGGGCAGCCAGGGTCCGCACTGTCCCTGCCGCCGGCGGGCGCTCCTCAAACTGCTGCATAGCTCGTGTGAGCGCACCAGCGTGGACCAGGCTGGCCGCACGCTGGCGTGCCCTCGCCGCTGCCTCCCCCTGTGCGGCCGCTGCCGCCTGCCTGGTAGAGGGGCGGGCTGCCACCCATGGGCGCTGGGCCGGGCGTACCGCCTCACATGACTCCTCGAGCAGGCCAGCCCACTCACCGACCTCAATGCGAACACACCGCTCCAACACCACGTCGTCGATGGAGCGCATGCCGGCATGGAGCCGCGCCTCCGATGCACCCCGACGCGCTCGCGCGGGTGGGCCGAGTGGACCCTGACGGAAGGCCGGGTCGCCCAGCTGCTCCTGGAGAGAAGGGACCCTGCAGATGAGCACCTGGAAGTGGAGAAGGAGCATCCATCGGTCGCAGAGCATGTCCAGGGCGAGGTCCGGCTCTAGGACCCAAGAGCAGCAGCGCTGAAAGAGTGCGCTCACCCGGCGCCGGACAGTACCATAGAGTCGAGCGAGTACAGCGGGAGCCTGCACCATATGCTCCCAATCCCCACCAGCCGAACGCACTGCACCCCCAAGCCGCTCCCAGGCAAAGCCCTCTAAGCTCTCCCTGTCGGTGGAGACATCGGGGGAGATGCCCTCTGGGGATGCCTGGTGTCTCTGCTGGAGCCCCTCCAAGCCCTGCAGCACCAACTCCTGTGTGACCAAGAGCGTCTCAGCGTGGTGCGCCACCAAGTCGTCCGGGACTCCTGTCACCTGTCGGCAACTCGGCACCTGCAGCCGCAGCGCCATCCTCGGCAGGTAGTCCGCAACGCCATTGAGTTCCCGGCCAATCCACTGGAAGAAGATCGGGCCGATCCCCTCAGCCACTGCCCGTGCAGCATCCCGTCGGTGCCGCAGTCTATCCACCAAAACCCTCGCCGAGCCCCCCATCTGGGAGATAACCAATCGCGATTCACCTACAACGACTAGTCCTTGTATGCCCCGCTCACAGGCCAGCTCCATACCCGCCAGGAGGGCGGCATACTCAGCATCGTTGTTGGTGACCTCCCCTGGGAGGCGCGCCCAAGAGGAGGCAAGAGGAAGCCCCTCTGGGTCAAAGAGCACCGCCCCAGCACCTCCCACTCTGGATCCAGACAATGTCGCTGCCCTGTCGAAGAATACCCAGTGATGGCGGGACCGCGGGGGGGTAAAGGCAAGGGGAAGGGTGGGAGGGAGCCGGGGTAGGTGGGGCAGCGGGTCCGCGGGAAGAAGAAGCGGGAGGGGAGGCGAGTCCACAAGAGCGGGGGAGTGCGGGGAAAGGAGGTGAGTGGTGGAAGCGTCCAGGTCCTGTGGTGGGGACTGGAGAAGATGGTCGAGGTCAGTGAGTGACCGCGGACGAGGGCGCCTGCGCCGGTACTGGCGGAGCCCTCGGCTTGCTGTAGCGGCCAAAGACTGGTGTCCCTGCCCTAACGGAGCCCCCTGTATGGGGGTCCCCAGCTCCAGCTCCCCCTGTCCTGGCTGCGGTGACTGCTGGTGTGGCTGCTGCAGTGGCCACTCCTGGCGCTGCTGCTGATCAACCTGCGTAACTGACTGGATCTCCAGTAGCTGCACCTGATGCAGTCCCTGTTGCTGCTGCTGCTGTCCCTGTCTCTGCCGCTGCTGCTGCTCCTGGTGCTGCCCCTGAGGCTCCTCCTGCAGATGCTGTCCGTACCAAGGCAAGGTAGACTGCTGCCACTGCTGCCTATCCTCCTGCTGCTGATCCACCTGTGTATCTGACTGGATCTTCGGTAGCTGCACCTGATGCAATCCCTGTCGCTGCTGCTGCCGCTGCTGCTGCTCCTGGTGCTGCCCATGCCGCTCCACCTGCAGCTGCTGTCCATGACAAGGCAAGGTAGACTGCTGCCCATGCTGCCAATCCTCCTGCTCGTGCTCCCGCTGCTGCTCCTGTTGCTGCTCCCGCTGCCTCGGCTCCGGCTGCTGCTCCTGCTGCTGCTCCTGCTGCTGCTCCAGCTGCTGCTCCTGCTGCTGCTCCTGCTGCTGCTCCTGCTGCTGCTGCTGCCCGTGCCAAGGCGAAGCTAGCAGCTGTTGCGCCGCCAGCCCTGTCAAGGGTAGGCAAGAGGCCCCGGGCCGGCCGCCTGCCCCCTCCCCCCCCCC
>SZWC01013004.1:43568-66258 GCA_023375785.1 Penium margaritaceum
GCTTATTCAGCTTGATCGTTGAGAGAAGGACTGCACTTAGTTGTTGCATCAGAACCTTTTACTCAGTAGTTCATGAACGCAATGATGTACTCTTCACATTTTGAGTAACAGTTGATCTCTCTCTCTCTCTCTCTCTCTCTCTCTCTCTTCTATCTTCTTTTCTCTCACCTTCCCTCCCTCTGTCTTTTGACCTCTTTTACCATCTATTTCCTCCTCTTGTTACCTTCCTTTCCCCCTCCCTCCCTCCCTCATTCCCCCTCCCTCCCTCCCTCCTTCCCCCCCCCCTCTCTCAATCTATGTACCTTTTACCCCTCCTTCCCCTCTCTCTCCCTCTCTTCCTTTCCTCCTCTCTTCCCCCCTACCCCCCAAACACCATACCTCTCCCTCCCCATTTTCCCCTGTTGCATGTCTTGTTCCTGTTTTGTGCATTTGCACCTCGTAGAAATCCTTCCCATGTGCACAAAAACACTAACATAAGGCTCCTCTGACGTCCTCCAGTAATGCCTAATAAAAAACATGTCAATGTTTTTAAATTTTAAAAAGATTTGTATGATGCTCCATACGTACTGGGCAATATCAATATGAACTTCTCTTTGTCAATACATCTACATTGATATCGATGTATTGATATCGATATCAAATGGATATTGACCGTAAGGGAAAGAAATATTGACAAAAAATATTGATATCAATATTTTTCTTGAAATTATTGATACCGACATTATTCCCACCCTAGCATGGATTGTTATTCTCTTGTGAGAATGAGTGAGACTGCCACTCATCCGAAGTGTGCTAGAATGTGAACTTTGACAGAGTGGTTCTTCCAGCTCCATGCACCAAATGAGGTGTACTTAGGCGTGTTTGAAAGCCGTGTTGACTTGCTTTTTCACACACAAGTCAAAGCAGCCATTCACGCTCTTTACACGCTTCTGTACCTTTGTCTCTGCAACCTGCAACTTGTATCTCACACATAATTGGTCCTGCCTATTGGCCCTTGGTGAGCCTGATCACCTTGTTGAGGACTGCCCAAGTTTCTATCCATAGGCCACAGGTGGCACAGTAGGAGCTCAAAGGTTTCCAGATCCTTATCATGATCTAGGATGATGGAGTCTGTGACCCAGTCCTTACTTGGCAGATTGAACGAGGAGTTGAACTTGCGTGGCACTTGGAAGAGTTGGAAGATGGCAGGGTCTTGTGCAAGAGACAGTGGGATATTTGCCTTGATAATCATTTCACAGGGATACACTAGGATAAAAGTATCTCCAAATTTTCCCCAATGTTTGCAATATTGTCAAATGAGGAATGTTTTCCTTGTGAGGCGTTGTTTCTTCCTGCACCAGGGCTGGCATGCTTTGCATTGTGGGAAAGTTTCCAAGATTTGGGCCAGGATACCGGGTGCATCGCCGTCGACAGCAGGGAATGAAACATCAAGGATGACTTGGGAACCTGCGTTGACATTGGGTGGAGCCTGGCAGCCAGCTGCTTCCAGTTGACGGGGTTTCCCAGCCCACCCTAGAGACATCCCTTGCTATTGTCAAGAGCAGTACCGTCCATTGCCAAGGCTGCTGGATGTTGCACAGGCGCCAGTCCAAATGTATCACATGCGTCAGATGGAGGAAAGGCGTGTGCTTTGACGTTTCTCCCTCTGCCACTGAAAAGCTCCCGGCTGTGGTCCATGCCAACACTAAAACACTTAGGCTATGTTCTGCACTTGAACCCGATAGACCCCTTCCCGGTCAGGTACAGATGGCAGAAGAGTGAAAGGTGATGGATATGAGAGTGCCAGAAAGTGACAAAAATAGGTTGCTCGATAAAAATCATCTGGCATGAAAGTTGCATAGAGGATGTTCCACAGGTTCTAACGCACTTTACGGAACTCGATTTGGAGTCCGTTTGAGTGAGATATGGATTTCCACAGTTTGGAGATCATGGGTCGGGTTCAAGTGACGACCTGAGCACTTTGAGCTCAAAAGGCGGCAGGATTATTGGCCAGGACGGCTGAGAGCGGCCTTCAAGGAGAAAAGACGGCTGGAGGACATCCAAGAGACTTCAAGGAAGGACCAGTCCATGATTATTAGCCGTGCAGGCCGTGCGAGACATAATTCTCTTGTGTGACAAGGTGACTGCCGCTCATCCCGCTAGGCTAGGAGTGTGCTAGAGAGTGAGCTTTGACAGAGTGGATCTCAGTGCTCCCTCAGCCAAATGAGGCATATAAGGGCTTGTTAGAAAGCTGTGATGTTTTAATTTCTCACTCAAGAGTTGATTAAGACATTCGCGTTCTCTGCAGACCTTCATTCGCTTCCGTAATTTCTGTCTGTGCAACCTGCAACTCCCTCTCACAAACACTTGGTCCTGCCTAGGCGGCTCTTAGTGAGCCTGATCACCTCCCTGAGGGCTGCCCCAGTTTCTATCAGTGGTATCAGAGCTAGAACAAGGCTTTGTCTCATCCTTGAGGCATTCCTTGCACCCTGTTGTGTGAGAGAGCCGTTTGTGGACTGGACATTGCACTACCATGGCGACATCCGCTTCTGTGGTGGCCGGCGTCAACATCGCCAAGTTCGAAGGCAAGAACTTCTTCAACTGGAGCAACAACATGAAGATGGTGCTAATAGAGAAGGGTCTCTGGAGTCAGGTGGATGAGAAGGAGAAGGAACTAGCAGAAAGCTCCCTCTCCCCTGTCGAGGCCCGTACCTACCGCGAGAAGCGTAACCGCGCCCTCGCAACCATCTACCTCCACCTCGCCGAACGGCAGCAACTCCTCGTCCGTGGCATCCTCATGCCAAAGGAGGTCTGGAAAAAGCTTGAGTCCACTTATGCTTCCAAGTCAATCCTCATGAACATGCAGCTGCGTCGTCGCTTTCACACTGTGAAGATGGATGAGTCCGGATCCATGATTGACTACATCAACATGGTGAAGTCTCTCTCTGACCAGCTTGCTTCGATTGAGGATCCTGTCAAGGAGCGTGTGCTCATGCTAACCATCCTTTCTGGTCTTCCTAGCAGCTACACTCCTCTCATTGTTGCCCTGGACCAGCGTGGCGACAAGCTCTCCCTCGNGGAGGAAAGAAGAAGGGGAACTGCCACTACTGCAAGAAGCCGGGCCATTGGGCGCGCGAATGCCGGAAGAAGAAGGCGGACCTTGCGGCTGGAGTGGGAGCGGGAAAACAGTCCGACGCTTCCGCGAACGCAGCACATTGGGAGAGTGGATTCGTGACAACCATCCGGGTCCTGCACGTCTCCGACACCACCGCCTTGTTCTGGATCATCGACACGGGAGCCACGCGGCACATGACGTGTCGCCACGAGTGGTTCGTTGTCTACACCGTTATCGAGCCTCGTCGAGTGTACATGAGGGATAATCATGTGCAAATGGCGGTTGGGGAGGGTGAGATTGTATTTTGTGCTTCCGTTGAGGGCAAGCACGTGGAACGTCATGTGAAGGGGGTGCTCCATGTTCCGGAGCTGGCAGCTAACCTCCTCTTTGTCTCATCTCTCATCTCCGAAGGCATGTAGGATCGCTTTGAGAATGGTGGGTGCACCATCTCTGCAAGTGCAGGCCGTGTTCTTGCAAAAGCGGACAAGGAGGATGGTCTCTACCATCTTTATGTGGCGTCGGAGAAGGAAGCCGACTCAGCGTTGGCGGCGAGAGAGGGAAAACACGACATCGGCCTGTGGCACCGTCGGCTCGGTCACCTCGGCTTTGGCGCCATCATCTCCATGCAGCAGATGGTCCGCGGCCTGGAGCTCAAGGGGGTGAAGCAGCCTGGTGCATCGGCTTGTGAGAGCTGCATTGAAGGGAAGCAATCCCGCGCTCCTTTCACGGGGAGAGGGAAGGGGGTGACTGAGCTTCTATCACTCGTTCACTCTGATTTGTGCGGTCCCATGCTATCACAGTCCTTGTCCGGCAAGTTGTACTTTGTCACGTTCATTGATGACAAGTCAAGGAAGACATGGGTGTCGTTCCTGGCTGGAAAGGATGAGTGCTTTGATGCTTTCAAGGTGTGGATTACTGCTGCACAGAATGAGAGTGGCAGGCGGTTGAAAGTGCTTCGCACCGATGGTGGAGGAGAGTACCTCTCCAACGACTTCCGCACCTTCCTCAAGTGTCGCGGGATCAAGAACGAGGTCACCCCACCTGGAACACCGCAGCTGAACGGCGTGGCTGAACGCGCGAACCGCACGCTCATGGAGCGTGTTCGCAGCATGCTCCAAGACGCGGAGCTCCCGCCAACCTTCTGGGCGGAAGCGGTCAACACTGCCGTGTACCTGAAAAACCGGAGTCCCATGCGCGCGGTGCCGCTGATGACACCGGAGGAGGCGTGGACGGGTCGCAAGCCAACTGTGACGCACCTGAAAGTCTTCGGGTGTGGCGCATTCGTGCACGTGCCTACCGGCAGCCGTAACAAGCTGGACGCAAAGTCGGTGAAGGCCGCCTTCCTCGGCTACGACACCATGGGATACCGCCTCTACAACCTCGCCGCACGCAAGATCATCCGCAGCCGTGATGTGGTCTTCCAAGAGGAAGTGAAGGGCTGGACGTGGAGCCCTATGACTGCTGTTCCACTTGCTCCCGCACTTGTACCTGAAGTGGGAGAAGTTCTGGTAGCAGAAGAGGACGGTGTGAAAGATGGCGGTGACAGCGGCAACGACAAGGAGGTGGAGGGAGCTGAGAAGGAGAAGAAGCTGGCAGCGGAATCTGATGAGGAGGAGCAGCAAAGCAACACACAGCAGCTGCCACGACGGTCTGCACGCCTCAACAAAGATGCAAAGGACAGTGGGGAGCCGCTGAGGCGATTCGAGCGCCTCGCAAGCAAACAAAGGCCGTTGGAGGAGCTGGTGAGCCTGTGCACCGTTCCACCACCAACAGAGTCATCTGGCCTCGAGCTTCTCTTCCTCACAGTCACCGATGACCCAGCCACATTCGCTGAAGCCATGCGCAGCGCCGAGGCGGCAGATTGGCATGCCGCAGCAGACGAGGAGTATGGTGCGCTCATGAAGAACGGCATCTGGACCCTCGAGGAAGCTCCACGTGGCAGCCGGGTGATTGGGTGCCGGTGGATCTTCAGGCGCAAGCGTGGTGCGGATGGTAAGGTGCTCAGGTAAAAAGCACGGCTGGTTGCAAAGGGGTATGCACAGACTGAGGGTGTGGATTACAATGAGACATTTGCACCTGTCGCAAAGTTCCCATCCATCCGAGCGATCCTCGCTCTTGCTACTGCTATGGACTGGGAGGTGCACCAAATGGATGTGACGTGTGCATTTCTGAATGGTGACCTCGAGGAGGATGTGTACATGGAGCAGCCGGAGGGGTATGTGGTGGAAGGGAAGGAGGAACTAGTGTGCAAGCTTGTGAAGGCCCTCTACGGCCTGAAGCAAGCACCGTGTGCATGGTACCACAAGATGGATGAGCAGCTGGCTGGCCTTGGCTTTGTGCGCAGCTGACCATGCAGTGTATGGGCGCACGCAAGAGGCAAGCCAGGTCATCATCTTGCTCTATGTTGATGATCTGCTCATTGCAGCTAACTCCAAGTCTCTTTTGGATGATGTGAAGTAGTCCCTTGCTGCCAGGTTCGACATGAAAGACATGGGCGAGCTCAGTTACTACCTTGGCCTTCAGGTCAAGCGCGACCGGCAGCAGCAGACTTTGGAGTTGTCGCAGAGCACGTACGTAAGTGACATCGTCAAACGCTTCAACATAGCAGGAGCGCGCAAAGCCGCGACACCATTGGAAGTGGGAGCGAAGCTGAGCATGACGCAGACTCCCCGCGGCATGCAAGAGAGCAGCCGCATGGAAGAAGTGCCGTACCAAGCAGCAGTTGGGAGCCTCATGTACGCAGCAGTCGGCACGCGCCTCGACATCAGCCAAGCAGTGGGAGTTCTCAGCAAGTTTTGCGCGAACCCGGGTGTGCCGCATTGGGAGGCGGTTAAGCGTGTGCCGCGCTACCTCGACAGCAGTAGAAGCCTTTGCCTCACCTTCAACGGCAACAACAGCCCCATCCTCATCGGCTACAGTGATGCAGATTGGGGAGGTGACTTGGACACAAGGAGGTTGACCAGTGGGTTCGTGTTTGTGCTCGGGGGAGGTGCAATTAGTTGGAGGAGCAAGAAGCAAGAGTGCGTCGCCCTCTCCTCCACCGAAGCAGAGTACATCGCCCTGAGTGAAGCAGCAAAGGAAGCCGTGTGGCTGCGTGAGCTGCTGGAAAGCCTTGGACAGCAGCAGACCACAGCAACCACCATCTACTGTGACAACATGAGCGCCATTGCTCTGACCAAGAACGCCGAGTTTCACGCCCGCACCAAGCACATCGACCTACGGTACCACTTCATCCGCGAGCTCGTGGCAAAGCAGGTGGTGAAGATCAAGTTCTGCCCTTCAAGCATGATGTTGGCAGACTTCCTGACCAAGCCGCTGGCAGCGCACCGCTTTCAGCAGCTGAGGGGACAGTGCGGACTTGTGTGATTTTCATTCTCGCAAAGTGGGAGAATGATGGATATGAGAGTGCCAGAAATTGACAAAAATAGGTTGCTCGATAAAAATCATCTGGCATGAAAGTTGCATAGAGGATGTTCCACAGGTTCTAACGCACTTTACGGAACTCGATTTGGAGTCCGTTTGAGTGAGATATGGATTTCCACAGTTTGGAGATTATGGGTCGGGTTCAAGTGACGACCTGAGCACTTTGAGCTCAAAAGGCGGCAGGATTATTGGCCAGGACGGCTGAGAGCGGCCTTCAAGGAGAAAAGACGGCTGGAGGACATCCAAGAGACTTCAAGGAAGGACCAGTCCATGATTATTAGCCGTGCAGGCCGTGCGAGACATAATTCTCTTGTGTGAGAAGGTGACTGCCGCTCATCCCGCTAGGCTAGGAGTGTGCTAGAGGGTGAGCTTTGACAGAGTGGATCTCAGTGCTCCCTTAGCCAAATGAGGCATATAAGGGCTTGTTAGAAAGCTGTGATGTAGTACTTTCTCACTCAAGAGTTGATTCAGACATTCGCGTTCTCTGCAGACCTACATTCGCTTCCGTAATTTCTGTCTGTGCAACCTGCAACTCCCTCTCACAAACAGTTGGTCCTGCCTAGGCGGCTCTTAGTGAGCCTGATCACCTCCCTTAGGGCTGCCCCAGTTTCTATCAAAAGGGTGTGTGGCTCAGGGCTGTCTGGGAAAATTTGGGTGGTGGGAGTCTTTGGGACAGCCATGATGTCAGAGGGGAGAAGCAATAGGCTGAAAGTAATTGGATGATGAGAAAGGCTAAGACGTGTCGTATTCTTGCTGGATAAGTGCATGAGCATGGCAACTCAATGGCTGCAATATGGCCATGAACCCATTCCCCTTTGCCGTTGATGGAGGGAACTTGCAGGACAAAGCCGTGGGAGAGGCATGTTGCTGCTGAACGTTGTGAGGCATTGGACCTCAGTTTCCCAAGACCTATGTGGCTGCAATCTGGGGAATTGCACATTGCAAGTCTGGGGAAAAACATGAATAAATTCTATCTCCAAAGAAAATGGGAAAGACAACCATATCACACAAATAGCTTAATCGAAAACACCAAAGAGCAAAACGGGAAGGTTGAACAGAGGTTTAACAAACAAGGAAGTGGAAGCTATCAGCTGGCCAGCCTTCGACCATCACACAGCTGTCAGTCAGCAGTCCATCTGCTGTCATTCAGTTGGCTGACTGATCTGTAATGGGTACGTCAATTTCACGGTCGCAAGTCATCACCTCACTGTGATCAGCGTGTCTGGGATCCACTCTGTCTCCGGCCAAGTCGATCAATTGATTAGGGTCTTTCATTGACTTCGCCAACAGGGTGTTGACAAACGTTTGTTTGATTTATCAGCAATGATATCCATGTAGGCAAGGGAACACTGTCAAAGATAACTTCTCCAGCACCTTAAGGAACTAGAACCAAGAAATTTCTGCAACAATGCACAGAAGGGTGGAAACCAAGGGTGCACACCAAATCCTAGGTTTGCAAACTGGATTTACGAAGGGTAGTTTTGCACGACGCTATAGCCGGCTTAGGAAAGTAGACAAGATGTCGAATTCAAGGAGATTATCCGCCGGATATCAGATCGAGTGAAACCAGTTTTAACCTGCGAATGTGGTTTATTTTCATGGTCATCGAAATGTAACCTCCCAGGCCCTGCTACCACAGGGCCTGGGAGGTGACAAAGATTCACTAAAACCCTCAACCCCATCATCACCAGAACAATTTTTACATCAGTTTTGCAAGATTTGCTGGTATCTGGCAAAAATCCCAGCTGGTCTCTGGTAGCTGAAAAACTCTCTGGTATATGGATGACCGTTACTCAAAAACCATGGTATCTCATTACTTTCCCGATTCACAAATCCGGGTCCAAGACCCGGATTCGCAAATTCGATTCTGCAAAAATGGATCGCTCAAATTTCTGCAACTCCTTGGTGTGAGTCTTTAAGGCAAAGGGGAGGAAAGGGGAGGGGGTGATGGGAGGAAGGCAAATTTAGATGAAAAGCAAGGAGTCCAAGCCATCTCCTGGCATGAGATAACCCTGCTTGGCAGGGTTATGACATGCGTGTCTGTCGGCCTGTCATGGATAGGAGCCTCTTCAGACCCGTCACTGAAAGACAGGCTTGGTGCGTTTCTGGAGAGGTTCGGAAACCACTGGTTTCCTTACATTGTGCGCAATCTGTGTTACATATTCCCCATGCCATGTCCTGGAGTTGCCGTTTTTGGAGTAATGGCTTCAGATCCTTGTACAGTGCATGTTTGCATGCGTGGATAGATGCTTCAGAAACTGAAGGACATGTTGGACCAGCTGTAATTTGGATGGCAGAAATCGGCTACAAATTGAGGGAGTTATGGTCCGTCAAAGTTGGGAGGTGGTGCTGGCCGTCCGGGTTTGGTCGGCAAACTAGGTACCGGCCGGAAAACTGATCCGAGGGTCAACAGTTTGACTCCCACCACGCACAGCATGGCCGGGGCGTCCCTTGGGGGATGCTAGCAGCAATATCCCATGGTCCATTGGAGCCATGTGCGTTCCGGAATGGCGGTCTGGTGCTTCATTGGGGTCCTGGGTGCTTCGGGCGCCCGTCACTCACGTTAGTGCTCTGTCAAGGACAGGGACTCAATGATGCACTCCGAATTTTGTATTGGTTTCTACGGTTGTCCAAATTGCGCACAATAGGGTCGTCCTCGTTAAGCACAGTTTCACACCTTCTGCAACAGACAGGAGGAACGTCTCGGACAACCTCGTTGTCAACGTCTGACGACCCGGGTAGCAGAAGCGCAACATGATGTTAAAGACGGAGTCGCAGCTGATCCAGAAGTATGCAGGTGCCCCTGAATTTGGGCTGTGGAGGTGGAAATTTGAGATCCACCTTGCACACAAGGGGCTACTCGATCTGATGAAGGGCACGGAGGTGCTCGACGAGAAGAACACGACAGACAAGGAGAAGTAGGCCTTTGCAAAACAAAATACTAAGGCGCTCATGCTCCTGCTGTCATCAACTATTGAGACTCAGTGGGGCTACTTCCAAGGCTGCACGTCAGCAGCCGAGGCATAGCAAAGGCTCTCCAACATCCACCAACTGACGTCACTTGCAAACCGGCTCTTTGTGATGAAGCGGCTTCTAACACTAAGCATCAAGGAGGGAGAAAACATCCTCGCGGCCATGCAGCAGATTGAGTCGTTTGCCTCGCAATGCAACGATGTGGAGTGGAAGGTTGACTCTCAACTGCAGACGATGGCCCTCCTTATGGCTCTTCCTGTCATTTTGAGCCCCCTTCTTACTTCCTCGGTGGATGGGCGAAGGAAAAGCTCACCTATGGCACAGTTGCCGAGTACATCAGCAACAAGGCGCAACGTCGCAGTGGCGGCGAGGCCTTGTCCTCCTCATTTAACATGGTCACCAAAACGCGTGGTGGCGGCAGCGACGGCAAGGGAAGCGGTGGAAAGGGTGGTGGCAAGAAGGGCATCAAGAAAGGTACATGCCGCAATTGTGGCAAAGAGGGTCATTGGGCACGCGAGTGCCCGGAGGAGGCAAAGGCCAGCGGCAAGGATGCCGAAGGAAAGAAGGCGCTCCTCAATGGCACCAGAAACCACAACCTCAAAGGGACCACCAGGCGGTGCCTAGATTCTGGAGCCAAGGAGCACACCCAAGTCAAGAAGGTGGGGTTCGACCACTGCACCAAGTCTGTCAAATCTATGGTGGTTGCAAACAACAAAGTGGAGCCAGCGGCTGGCCAAGGAGACGTTGAGGTGGAGATAGAGGTGAACAATAGAAGATTTTGCGTGTCATCTATGATGTGTAACATGTCCCCGGCCTGGCTGATATTCTAAGTGTTAGTCGCTTGACGGATAACGAGAATGAGATGCTCTTTTGTAGGAATCGCACAGTGGTGCGCATGGATGGCATCGGCGAAGTCGTGTTGGAGGCCAAGCGCAAGGGCGGTCTCTACATCGTGGAGATGGTGGTGATCCCTGCAGCATCAGACACACCAGATTTGCAAGAATGCACCATCAGCTTGGCCAAAGGAGGGGAAGCTGATCTGGAGCTCTGGCACTGGCGGCTGTGGCATTCCTTGCTAGCAGTTGTGAAGGAGATGGCGTAGTGCGACATGGTGCGTGGCCTCGACATTATCGGTGCAGCAGAGGCGGTAGCAGATGCAGCAGCGCACAAAAGGTGCAAGCATTGCATTTTGGGCAAGGCGAGGCGCGAGCTGTTAAACGAGAACGTGGGGCACACCCAAAATGTGCTAGAGATCATGCACAGCAATGTGTGAGGATCGTTCAAGACACCGTCAAAAGGCGGCGCGCGGTACTTTGTCACCTTCATTGATGACTGTAGAAAAAAACGCTATGTGTACTTCATGTAGCGGAAAGGCATGGTGCTCGACTTGCTGAAGGAGTACATCGCCGCGGTGGAGAGGCAGACTGGCCGCAAGGTCAGAGTGCTTCATAGTGACAACGGCGGAGAGTATGTGGGCTGTAGTGGGTGGTTGAAGCAACAGGGCATCAATTGGGAGCACAAAACTTCCTACTTGTTATGATTTCATGGCATGACAGGGCGAGCAAACCAGACACTGCTGAACATGGTGCAGACGATGCTCGTGGACACAGGTTTACCATGGAGCTTCTTAGCGAAAGCAGTGCGTACTGCAAGGTACACCATCAACCTGACCCCGACGGCGGTGCTGAAGGGGAAGAGTGGCTGGAAGATGTCACAGGAGGTATGGAGCAGGCGCAAGCCACGTGTGGTGCACCTGAAGGTCATCGGGTGCAAGGCGCATGCGATGGTGTAGACGGCACAACAACGTGATGGTAAACTGTACCCTTGTGCCAAGCCGTGTCTCTTGCTTGGCTGCGAGAGTGCACTTATGGCGTACGAGCTCTACGACGTGAGCAAGGAAGAGGTCTTCAGTAGCCGTGATGCTGCGTTCAACTTGCAGCAGACCTACAGGAGCAACAACAGTGACATCAGCGTGGTGAACTCTCTGAAGCAGGGGGAGTGGTTCTAGCTCCTACCCATAAGGAGGAGCCAGTGGATGCTGACACTCACAATGTATCTTCAAAGTATGAAGGTGCTTGGGCACAACAAGGCAACGGTGTAAACGCAGGTGTTGCAGTGGCACCAGACGCATCAGCTAAAACAGAGGAGGTCGAGGACGCGGACGGAGCTGCCTTGGAGTGGCAGCAATTCCAACCGCCAGCGTCACCAAAATCACCGCGACGCAACCAAAGGCAGCGGAATGTGGCAAAACCGTATGACGCAGCAATGGGCAGCTGGATTGGCAAGGCGCGGTGCATGATGGCACCCTCAGTGGAGTAGAAAACAGTGCAAGAGGTGCTTGCACAGCCCAAAGAGGAGTGGGACACAGCTATCAAGTCAGAGCTAGTGTCATACTTTGGAGCTCGTGGACCGACCGAAAGACGCCAATGTCATCGGCTCCAAGAGGGTCCCCAAAACAGAGTATACCAAGGAGGGTAAAGTGGAGAAGCACAAGGCGCGTCTTGTGACGAAGGGATTTGCACAACGCAAGGGTGAGCACTATGATGAGATGCTTGTCCCCGTCGCAAAATTCACAAGTATCTGGGTGATCCTTGCGATGGCAGCTGCCAATGACATAGAGCTGCACCAAATGGATGTGAAAACTGTGTTCTTGAATGACATTCTCAAGAAGGAGATCTTTGTGCAGGTGTCAGAGGGGGTAGACGCGCCGGAGGGCAAGGTGTGTAAGCTGCACAAGTCCTTATGCGAGCAAAAATAGGAGCCGCGGTGGTGGTACCAGCCGATGGATGGCTACATGGAACAGCTCGGCTTCAAGGGCTATGAATCTGATCATAGTGTGTACGTGTGGAGCAACAACCAACTCCCTCAGATTTGTGCACTCTATGTGGACGACCTGATTTTGTTACCTCTGGACTCCAAACTCTACAACAGCTGAAGGAGCAGCTGAGCAACAGATTTTAGATGTTTGACATGGGGGAGTTGGAGTACTACCTCAGGGTGAGCATAACGCGGAACAGGAGAACGCACACGCTTGAGCTGGGGCAGGCCAAGTACGTGGCCGAAGTGCTGAAGTGGTACGGCATGGTGAAATACAAACCTGTTGGCAGTCCGGTCTTCACAACCTGTGACCTGAGCATGGGAACTTCACCGCAAACAAAAGAAGAGCGGAAGGATATGGTGGGGGTGCCATACCAGCTTGCAGTGGGCAGCCTCATGTACGCCATGTTGGCAACTCGACCGGACTTGGCCTACGCGGTGGGTCAAGTGAACAGGTACGTGGCTGATCCAAGACCACTACATTGGTAGGCGGTCGAGCACATCCTCCGCTACCTGTAGGCAACGCAACACACGTGCCTGAGGTTCGGCGGCACAGGAAGGACCGACCCCTTGCGTCTGGTCTGCTACACGGACGCAGACTACGCCTATGATGTGGACAAGCGGAATTCAACCTCTAGATACGTGTTCTTCATTGTAGGTGCAACAATCATGTGGTGCAGAAGAAGAAAAAACTGTGTCGCTACCTCCACAGTGGAAGCTGAGTACATTGGCCGAGGCGGTCAAGGAGGCGGTGTAGTTCCGCAGGCTATTGGGGAGCTTGGCGTACTGCAATGGGAGCCTACGGTGGTATAAGAAAACAACACCGGCTCCATATTGCTGACCAACAACCCAACACAGCACAAGAGGATGAAACACATTGATGTGCATTACCACTGTGTGCACGACATGGTCCAAAAAAGACAGCTTGTACTACAACATTATAGTACGACGCATCTGCTTGCGGATTACTTGACCAAGGCACAGCCCAGAGAACAGCATGTCTTCAGTGTGGCAGCCCTTGGGCTTATGGGCTATGATGGGCTTGAGATTGCTATGAAAGATGAGCAGGAATGAGCAGGGAGGCATCCGGCATGGCAGATGCAAGGTGGAGATCGTTACATATTGCTCCATGCCATGTCCTTGAGTTGCTGTTCTTAGGACAATGGCTTTAGATCCTTGTATAATGCATGTTAGCATGCAGGGATTGATGTTTTACAAACTAGAGGACATGTTGGAACAGCTTTCATTTGAATGGCAGCAATCGGCTATAAATTGAGGGAGTTACGGTCCGTCAAAGTTGGGAGGTGGTGCTGGCCGTCCGGGTTTGGACGGCAGACAAGGTACCGGCAGGAGAATTGATCCGGCAGTAACCAGTTTGAATATGACCACACACACCATGGCCGAGGCGCCCCTGAGGGGATGCTAGAAGCAATATCTCATGGTTCATTGGAGCCATGTGCGCTCCGGAATGGCAGTCTGGTGCTTCATAGGTGTCCGGGGCGCTTCGGGCGCCCGTCACTCACGCTAGTGCTCTGTCAGGGACAGAGACTCAATGATGCACTACAAATTACGTATCGGGCACTGCAGTGGTCCAAATTGCACACAGCTTGATGCATTATAAATCTTGTTTCTAGCACTATAACTTTGATGACGTGGTCTTTGTTCAAATATCTACTCAAAATTGATCCCCAGGCTCTTTGAACGTTGGGTGTTGCTGAATTCTGTCAGAACTCTTCTCACCTAGTGAGTCGCTACTAGAAAGTGCAAAATTTGTCTAAGACTGCTGCCCAAAAGAGATGTGAACCTCAGGACGTGGTCAGGCCACGTTGGAACCACATTTCCAACAATTTGTGGCTGTCAAGCCACATCACGCTTGTCACTGAGCTTGTGGCTCATCAGCAGTTCGAAAGCCGAGTTTGAACTGCCAAGATTGTGCTGTAGGTACATTCACAAAGGTGGCCTATCACTACCTGGAGGGTTCATCCAGATCGCTGTTTGCTTTTTCAGAATTCTAATAGCCTCCTGCACAGAGCAGTGAAAAGACTCGCCAATCCATGAGATTTTGCAGATTTTGACCCAAACTTTCAAATCCAGGTCCGGGATTGGATTCAGACCTGCGGGTATGGGTCCATCCTGCGAATTGGGAATCCAACCCAGTGTGCACCCTTAGTGGCACACCGCATTTCACCACATGGAAAAAATTGTACAGCACAACAATGGACAAGAACTGCCACGATAGCAGAAAGCAATAGGAAAGAAAGCATTGTTGGATGCCATGTGTAGCGTGAGGCCTTGGGCAAGAAATGGACAATTTCTGCTGGTCTCTTTGTAGGACCCTGTGGATCTTGCATTGTTGGAGCCTTGCACACGTGTGAATTTGCATTGTACATTGACACAAAGAACACAGGAAGCAAGTGTGCCAGACGTCTGAAATTCTCGCTACCACAACACCAGTAGCCAGACAAGACAGAGAGGTGATGAATGCTGACAATGCCACAGATACCACAGCTTGCAAACCAGAGTGAACTTACCAGGAAAACATAGTTTCCACATTGACAACATACCACACAGCTATCAAGTGCACCTTAGCAGCGAAGTTGCCACCCCATGCGCGGCAAGCTTCCTTGAGGCGTAGCAGCGGCGCGATGTGGGGGTTAGCCTGTGACACAATGAAGTGATTCACGTTGAACATTTCCTTGAGCTCCTTTATTGGCAGGTCATTCTCCAGGGAACCATCACGCCACCACCTCTTCTGTGCTGCACGGGCTGGCTCTGGGACGCCCTGCAGCATGGTAAAAATCAAACAAGCAACGTTCAATTGCTGTTGCGCAAGCAATCCTTCTGTGCTACCTTTGTCAGCTCTAGCACATGCTGAAAGAATGCAATATTCATTTTGCTGCCGTGCTTAGCTCCCACTAACTATGTGCATTATGAGCTCCAATGCTTGTTCTACTACAGCACAAAGCTATATTCTTCTTTTGTTTTTTGTAGCACAAAGAAGTGCTTGAAAGATGTAATCAGAAGTTAAAACACCATTCGCCTCACTCTTGTGCCTTTTCTCTTCCCGTGATAGGACTGGCACATGAACTAAACCTCCTTTCCAGAGCACTCATATCTTTCTTTTTTTTTAAGATAATTCTTGATTAATGAAAAGGAACATGCCGCCCCTGACCGGCACATTTTCGGGGTATGAAAACATTCAAAAGCTGCCACCCACAGCACAAGGAGGAGGAGGAGGAAAGCAAGGAAACAAGCGTCAAGGACGGAGGAGACTCTCCTTGCCGTCCAACGGCACCATGTAGCAGCCAAGGGGCCACGGTCGCGAAAGCTCAACAGGCGTGACACTGCCCAGTGCCGGGTCCAGTCCCCCACGCTACAAGCTGAAGTTGAGGAGCACTTGACAGTACTGCCGAATCCCAGAAACGGAGAGCCGCTGTGTGAACAAGGACACCGCCCGCGCCGACCACCCCTGCTGGTCAGCCTGCCCCAACCCCTCTCGATGCACAACGCCACCAAATGACGGACGAAGTGCCAAAAATCCGGGCCAAGTCCGCCAAAGGTATCCCAAGCCACCGTGCGAAGCCGGTACCCCAACAGGTGCGCAAGGGCGGCCCTGTAGTGCTTCTCCTTTGCAGCCTCCGCCATAGGAAGAGCCTGCCCCTCCTCCTTCACCTTGTCCAACTAGGCGTCCAAAGTGGTGACGTCCACCACCCACGCTGTGCCCTGGGCCGAGTCAAACACAAGGACATCCAGCCGTAGCCCCCCTGGCAACAAGCCCTCCGGCTCCACCATCGCACGGAGGGAGTGCTCCAGGAAGATCTCCTCCAACTTGTCACGGATGGCATGGTGGACACAAATCATCGGCCCAGACCCCGCACGGCGCATGACATCCGCCGGCAGGAGCCCATGGCCGCCATGGATGGAGGGATATCCCAATGGCAAACCCAGCCAAAGCTGGGCGTGGAGCCGATCGTCGGCCGGGACCAAGTAGAGACAATCACCAGGGCCCGCTGGGTTGGCTTGAAGCCAGAGAGCCACCCCACGAGACCCCGTTGCCCAGCACCTCCGCACCATAGCCTCACACGCCTCCGGGAACAGCGCAGCCCCGACCATCTTGGCCTCCTCCAACCACTGCATACGCTGGTAATGGAAGAAGGACGGGCTGAGCTGCTGGTACAAACCCGACCAGCACACTGACAAAGGACCTCGAGCGGGGGCAGGCACGCGACAATGGAAGCAGGCAGGTTCTCCACAGCATCCTCCCAAAGAGGACACCACAACTCCATCTCACGAGCCGCAGGAAGGTGGGGGCCGGTGGAGTAGGGCCGCAGAAGAGCACGCGTAAGGTTGCACATGGATCCTATCCGCGGATCTTGAGGTGGATCCGGATCCTTGGGACGGATCCTAGACCTGGATCCGGATCTGCGGTGATGGATTTATGGACTCGCGGATCCATGGATTCACGGATCTGGATCCCGGATTCACGGTTCCCGTATACCGGATCCACCCTGATGTACATGGATAAAATTGATTTCTACCCAAGGCACGTGCGACTCCTCCCTCGGAGGAGTCACGCATGCTCCTAGCACGCATGAATCCTCCCAGGGAGAAACCCACTTAACACGCTGTTCTTGGATTACTCGCGAACCCTATGCTTGGAGGGTTCGCAAGTCCTCCCATAACAGCCTTCTATGCTATTGTGGGGGCACAGGGAATGTGCTGCGTAGTTCGTACTACGGATTTCTGACACAGATGATCCACACTGTTGGATCATTTGTGCCTGTCAGGCAATGGCCATTGAGGCCGGCCCTCATGTATGGGTCGGTCGCGTGCGTCAGACATGGACCACTAGAATCTCGCGCCCAAAGTTCTAGTGGTCCATGTCAGACTGACGGTCATGCTCCGCTTATGATGCAGATTTCAAGTGTGGCGTGCAGGCATGACTGTTCTAATTTCAAGGACCGAGTTTCTTGGATCTGCGACAGAATTGAGCAGGACCTCTCAAAGGTTTTTCCTCCCCCCTCCCTCCCACCCCTCAGGATCCGGTTAGGATCCGTGAATACTAACCGGATCCAAGATCCTGGATCTGGATTCGCGGATCCGGATCCGGATCCGGTATCCATGGGTAGTTACCACGGATCCTAGGATCCGTGTGCAACCTTAAGCACGCGTAAGCAAGGTGCACCCTCGGAGCCCCAGCAAAAAGGCCCATGGCTCATATCTTTGAGGGAATTTCAGACAGAGAAGGAGAAATTTGGGCTTGGGACCCCTCAATCCGGAATTCAGTACTCTTTCAATGAGCCAGTGATTTATGCATAAAAGAACTTCCTGAAATCTTGAGAAGAAGAAGAATAAGAACAAGAAGACAATGAAGAATAAGTAGAAGAAGAGGAAGAAGAAGAAGAAGAAGAAGAAGAAGAAGAAGAAGATGATGATGATGATGATGATGATGATGATGATGATGATGATGATGATGATGATGAGCATCAAATTGCTGCATCCGCACCAGACACTTTGGCAAAGAAATCAGGAAAACGTTTGTGCCAAAATCTTCAGTCCACAACTACAGCAAATTTTTGATCACCAAGGAAGAGACTGTTCCCTGGACAGCTCCGTGTGCATCTTGTTGGAAAACGCAGGCCCAAATTCTGCTTTGGACTTGTCTGCTCCTCATCCTAAACAATGCCCAGAAAAGATAAAGGAAAAGGGCACCTAGTTAGGCACCTCTGCCCGCGTCGCGCCTTTTGTAACAGAAAGCACTATGATGCTTTCTGTGTCACACAGAGCAGAGTTACTCGCTCTGTGTGTCACATAAATGAAGTTTGCTCTTTTGTGACACGGAAAAACAGATGATTATGAATATGTGTCTCTATACGATTGGTCCACTATTGGTCATTCCGTCATTTCAGGAAACAAAACTCGCGTACCTGTTTTCCGTTAAACAAAAACCACTCTGCGCACTTCTGTGCAGATTTTTTTTCTCACTCAAAGAGGTGCCTAACTATGTACAGTAGAGCACTGACCCAGAAAACCACAGAGATTGTGGCCAACATACCCAGAGACGAACTTGTCTACTTGCTGACTTTACGATCACAAGAGACAGCTTCAACTCCTTTTTTGTCGCAAAACGTTCATAAATTTTCTCTAAAGGGATCGCCAGTGGCTCTTGCATGCTCAGTGAAGTCTTCCACACACATTGGCAGCTGTGTTCTTGAACATGGGCCTGTATCTATTTCAGGAAGGTCATCGAATCAGAATTCAGCAGCAGTGTTTGAAATGTGCACCTCGTTAGGCATGTAGTACGGCACAAGGCGGCCCACCCTGTCCTTAGCCATGAGTTCCTGCGCCTCAAACAAGCCTGGGAATGCACATGACGCTGTCACTGCACTCCAGACAACCACGTGCGGCGCCGTCAGGTAGTTGAGAAGGCGGTGTGGCTCGTGCGGCCGCACCGAACACACAGTGATGCTTAGGATTCGGCCTGTGGTAACAGGGGGAAGGGGGTGTGGGGATCAACCACAAAAGGATGGAGACAAAGAGAAACAGAACGTGTAAGCTCATGAAACCATTTCCTGCCTGAAGACAACATCATTCCATGGATTTTAGCTACGTGAGAAGTTCTGGTCTGGGGCAGCCGCAGGAGGTCATGAAACCAGCATGGAAAGTGAATGAGAATGCTCAAATACTAGCCTGCAATGACAAAGGAATTTCTAAAAAGGAGACAATAAGGAAGGCAAAGGATGAAGAAGAAGGCTAATGGGAATCAAGAAAACACCAATCAGTCCCTCCATATGCCAAAGTTTGGCGGCAACAGGTGGTTGAGAAGGAGATGGAGCTCTTGCTGCATCACGCAATGCACTAGATGGCTTAAGAACAGACCTGCTGAAAAGGCGATGGAAAGGAGGATGACAAGGACGAGGAGGACAAGGAGGACAAGGAAGACAAAGAGGAGGAGGAGGTGGAGGAAGAGGAGGAAGCAGATGAAGAGGAGGATGAGAAAGGGGAGGGGGGAGGAGTAGGATGTGGTGGTGGTGGTGGTGGAGGAGGAGGAGGAGGAGGAGGAGGAGGAGGTGGCAGAAGAGGAGGAAGAGGTGGAGGAGGAGGAGTTGGTGGATTAGGAGAGAAAGGAGGATGAGGAAGGAAGGGGAGAAGGACGACAGGGATCACAAGGAGGGAAAGGAGGTGGAAGAGGGGGACAATGGGGGAAGAGAGGAGAGGAGTGCAAGAGGGAGGAGGGAAACATGGAGGAGAGGGAGAAGTGACGTGTTGAAGCTAGCCTAATGTATTCATCACTTTAGCTATTGAAGAGTCCTCCTGGGGTCAGGACAAAAGTGAGCTGCGCTGCTGATTACAGAGTAGTAGGGCCCACCGTAAACCCTCCAAGCCCTCCAAGACCAAGGAATGTATTCCAAAACTGGACTTGAACTAAAACTCTAATCAGCATCCTACCATTCTTTACAGAGTTTTAGTATTTGAGAGAAGTTAAGGTGCTTCTGCAAGCTGCACAACAGTGGCTACTGTGTCCTCTTATTTCATTCAAGGTAAGTACCATAAATTTTACAAGTGTGGAGCATCCTATTACCCTGTCATAAGGATGAATATCTAGACTGAAGGTTTTAGCTTGGTCCTCTCACCATGAAGGACTTGTTACTTTGCAAAGATTTCTTAGTCCTTGAGCATTACAAAAGCTGTTTCCGCACCTTTGAACAATGCATAAAGCACCATAGCTGGATGAAGATTTTTAAATGGAGAAAGGGAAATCCTCCTCCATCCTCTCCAAGTGATGGAGGAAAAGAGGAAGGGCAAGGGGAGGATTAGGGGGAGGGAAAGGGAAAGTGGGAGATAGAGAGAAAGGGAGTAGGAGTAAGAAGACGAGGGGGAAAAAGAGGGAGGAGGATGTGGAGGGGGAGGGGAGAAGGGGAAGTTCGATGAGAAAGTGGAGGGGGATGGCACCGGAGATGGGGAGGAGGAGGGGGAGGGCAAGGAGGGGAAGGGGGAGGTGGAGGAGGAGGTACATGCTCCTCTTCCTTTCCCTCCTACCTCTTTCCCTCTTCCTCTTCCTCCTTTCCACCTCCCAATCCCTCTGCCCTCTCCTCACATCTCCTACCCTTCCTTCTACTCTCCCTCCCCATCCCCATTCTCCTTCCCCTTCACCTCATCCTCTTACTCCCCTTTCCCCATCCTCATGATCTCCTCCTCTGCTTCCTCCTTCCCCTCCTCCTCCTCCTCCTCCTCCTCCTCCTCTTCCTCCTCCTCCTCATCCTCCTCCTCTTCCTCCTCCTCCTCCTCCTCCTCCTCCTCCTCCTCATCATCATCATCATCACCATCCTCCTCCTCCTCCTGATCTTGCTCCAGCACGATCTTCCCAAGAGCCAAGGATGTCAGGTATAGTAAAAGGCCTGGGAATAAAACGGGAGCATGCTTTTTCTACTCGTGCCTGAGTCTTTCCCTACTTTCCTGCACCTGACTCTCCATAAATGTACAGAGAACATCCATCAAATGTCTCACAGCATCCAGGAGTATTGGATCTACTTGAGAAACGTTTAGAATCAGACAGCAGGCATACAAATCATGATGATTCATGCCTATTCTTCAACTATCTGGCCTATTCTTAATTATGTGGCCCACCTTAAAGTAAGTTTCCCATCATCAAACGAATCATATGCCAGACTGCGCCATGGGACCATACAGGCTGTGTGCCTACTGAATAATCAAGTTTCAAATCAGCTGGTGCAGCTTCCTCAGAAGTATAATGATCTCCTCAGAGAGAACTTACCGTAGGATTTTCTTTTCAATCATGTAAAAACTATGCATGCTTACTCACCAGAAACTTCATAGGCCTCCTGGAATGTCAGGTCCCCAACCACCTGCCGCACATTCCTCTGAAGCATGCAGATGTCCTGGATGGCGCCCTTTGTCAGCAGCCTGTGCACGGTGGCAAAGATGCTACCCATGCTTTCAAAGAACTCCATTCTTGGCATCTGGTCCCCAAAGAATTCCTGCAGCTCTTTCCAGCTGCGGGTGGCGGCAAATGAGCATGCAATGGAACCCACACTTGTGCCGGCCAGCACGCGTGGTAGAAGGTTGTGCTTGATGAGTGTGCGCACAACACCAAGATGGAATGCACCTAGCGCCGCACCACCAGAAAGGAGCAGCGCAGTGCGGCCAAACGCTTGGCTCGTTTCATGAATGAACTCAAGCTTCTTCTTAAGAGGGAAGCATTCCGTGTCTGGAGCATTGTAGAGCGCACGCAGGTGGAAGCACACCTCGTTGATGTACTCGTGGATCAGCCTCGGCATCTGCATGGGTACAGCCAAAAATCTCAAGACAAAGTAAACTCCAGACCGCATAACCAACCAACTCATACATGGAGACCCTCGCATAGTGAAAAGACAAACACGGACCCAGCTGTTTCCTCTTGCTTCTTTCTCCTGGATACATGAAGCAACCCTGCATCAGCATGCACATGGGGCAGCAACCGAGCACAGCTCAAAACAGCATGCACACCGGGTTTCTCGATGTTTCTGTGAATTTCTCAGAGTTCTTCTTTTCCCTAAGTCTTTTTCAATATTTTGAGAAGTTTCTGCAAAATCCAAGCTTCCAGACTGGAGTCATCCAACGTGTTTCTTTCTTTGAGTTGGATTTGCGCTTCATTTCTCCCTGTTTTGCAGAGGATTTCTGAGTTCCTCCTAGTTTCTCAAAGCACATTGGGCCGGGAACTTCCCCTGCTCCTTCATGGCTAAAGTGTCCAGGGAATGCATGCATAACTTCTTTGTTTCAACATCAAAATGAAAATAGTAGACACTCCAACGCTAGCACATCAAATCACAAGCAACTTGTGTGCCATGTCTAAGGCTGTTGCCTTTGTTCAAAGGAAGACAATGGCCACTGAATGACTACCTCCTACCCTTGTGCAGGCGAGAGTTGCACACATGTCACCTTCACACCCTTCTCCCTTTTGGGATTGCACGCACATCCACATCACATCACCTGCATCCTTCCCTGGTGCAGTTCGGGGTTGCACATGTTGCCGAGGTTCCTCATGAGGTCATTGCGCAGTGCAAACACAGACTCGTTTATGCCCTCCTGCAGCCGCCGCTGCTTCAGGTCCTCCAGCCGGGCGCGCACCAGGTCCTCGTCGTACAACTCTGAGTCCTGCTTGACATGCACCACACTACAGTGGAAGCTCTTGCCTGCTTGAAATTCTTCAGAGTAACATAGTTTTCTCAGGAACCACACAGAAAGAGTCCCATTTTTCATCCGACTGCAACTTCAAAAGCTTTTGCCAATGAGAGAGAGAGAGAGAGAGAGAGAGAGAGAGAGAGAGAGAGAGAGAGAGAGAGAGAGAGAGAGAGAGAGAGAGAGAGAGAGAGAGAGAGGGAG
>SZWC01013005.1:2468-12468 GCA_023375785.1 Penium margaritaceum
GCGCTGAGGCAAAGGGCAGAAAGGGCACACTTCCTCTTCAAGCCATCAGGCCCCCCCTGTATCACAAAGTGCCTTCCCTGCCTCCGCCTTCCTCCACCTCCCCAGTGCAAAGAGAACTTTGCACAAAATGAGTGTGCGGCATTTTTATACTGGGAGTATCGGTTACAAAGGATGAACAGTCAGCTGCCCTTGCTGGTGGCTTCTGTGCTGGTGGCTCACAAGGGCAGGACAGACGGTAGGATGGCCACTGCTGCAGCCCCACTGATGACCAAACGACACTTGCCCCTTGGGACCAAAGCGATGGCAGGACACCCACTGTGACTGTGCTCCCTCACTCAGCTGTGGAACTGGCGTTGTCTTGCATCACACAAGCCCATGGTACATATATGACACATCTTCAAGGAATCAGTCACAACCTCACGGGTGGTCAAGAACTCGAGAACTTCACGGCAGGTCTGTGCATTGTTACTCATGTTGCACACCCTTGGCTTACTCGGTTACTGTGCAACGCCTGTTAGGTTTCTGGCTCACAGGGATGGGAGCTTGATGGATGCTTGAGTATTACGTATTCCTCTGTGCCTAGTCTTGGGGCGAGAGCAGGACAAAGAGACCATGAGATGCGCGAAGCACTACCGTTATGTTGCACAATGTTGTGGCTTCCTACCTGGTGTTGGGGCGCCCACAACGCCAGAACTTGGGTTCCATACATGCATGAACTGCGTGTTGCACACAAGTGAAGAGGCCACTGGGTGCTTTCAACAACACCAATCCTTGTGACGTGTACATGCCATGCCCTACATGGGCAAAGAAGGGTGAGGGAACATCACATTGACAACGAGGATGGGTACACAAGCATATAGGTTGGACACCACACCACAAGCGACGAGGTATCCGGTCGCTGCGAATAGTAGCACAAAGTACTTCCGATCGGCAAGGAGCGCTTCCATCCCAAGAGCACCATAGTTGATGGCGACCAAGTTGCATTAGGGGCACAAATGGTGTGGCAAGAAGTGTCAAAGACAGCGGTCAAGGCCAGGATTACCGATTCCCTTGGAAGCTCCTCGCTCCCCCAATCTTGAAGCCCTCCACCACGTTCTTAATGGCTATGCCTAGTGGTTCTTCACACTTGGAATGCCCACTTGTCTTGTCCCACGTGTAGTTACTAGATTGTGTTGCTTGCAAGCTACAGTGCACGTGCGGAAGCGAGCTAGGACATGTCATACGCCATGGATGTGGTAAAGCGTTGACTTGCAAAGCGAGGTAACAAGAGAGACGATAACGAGAGTCAGAAAGCAAGAGTGTAAGACTAGTGAGTGTGCACCCAAACCGAGCCGATGCTCTAGCGAGCGTACACCGCCATCCGGGAATCGAACCCGACCTCTCAGAATTAACGGAGGGTGGCTTCTCACCAATGCACGGCCAGGGACCGAAACAGTGGCCACCTAAGGGTCAGCACCCGGGACACCATGCAGCTCTCCCAAAATTCCGAGAGGCAAGTCACCATGCTGCAGGGATCGGCAGTCAAAACGTACGAGCCCTAGCATCTACCACATCAGAGAACAATAGTCAAATGTGGACACTTCCAGTAGAGAGGGCACTCCTCCGTAGCTCGTCGACTGCTTGGTGAGACTATAACCAGCAGCCAAGGCGCGCTCGGGTGACGTCTCCCCAAGTACGGCCATAGTCACTCAACATGGACATATGTGTGTGCCATGAATAGCGAGACAAGAGGGGATAGAGACGTGAGTGGCCAAGGAGACCCCAACGCTCTCCCATTACCCGCTGGCAAACGTCCCACAAGCAATGGAGCATGGAACATACAAGAGTGTAAGTGCGAGGGATACAACGAGACATCAAACACTTCATCCTGGTCATGGGGAAAGGTGAGGCCAATAGCATGGGTATCACACTTGAAGACATTTGGGCTGAGGGTCTTGATGAGAAGGAGAGCTCTCTGTGACCGTTTGTCCACCCAAGAAAGACGGACGATGCGAGTAGCAATGCACTCACGAACAAAGTGGTGCACCACATTGATGTACTTGGTGGGTGAATGGTGCATGCCACTGTTTTCTACAATGGCTTTTGTGCCTTGATTGTCACAGCACAGAGTGATGCAACCAATGGGGACACGCAACTGCTCCAGTAGTCGATAGAGTCAAACAGAATCATATGTACTTGCGCCAATAGCCACGTACTTGGCCGCAGCAATGCTGCGGGCAACACAACCTTGTTTTGTACTTTTTCATGACACCGCCTTCCCACCAATCATGAAAATTTATCCAGTTCTACTTCGTGCATGGGATTCTTGTGCCCAGTAATTGTCAGTGAACCTGTTGACAAGTACTAAGGGCTACGCGTAGAAGTATAGTCCAATTCAAGGCGTGGAGAGTGCATAGCGCACCACACGTAATGCCGCCTCAAGATGGAGCTCTCTGGGGCACTGGGAGAATTGAGAGGGAAAGTTCAGAGCAAAGGCAACGTCAGCACGGGTAGTAGTAGAAAGGTACACCAGGGAGGCAATGATTCTGAGATATTCTGTCACATCTACCATCTCCTAAACTTTTGATGGCTCCGAGCACTTGACAAGTGATTGACCCGCTGGGGTCATAGGTGTATTACCTGAGAGGAAAACAGTGGGGAGCGATCCAAACCGCTCCCCCAGGCTGCAGACATATGCAGTCTGATAGACGTGTAAGGTGCGGCGTGAACGACCACGCTCTAACTCTATGCCCAGAAAGACACGAGCTAGGCCAAGGTCTTTCATTTTGTATGTTGAATGCAAGAGAGCATTTGCGGACTTGACAGGTAACACGTTTGGAGAGGCAATCAGAAGGTCATGCACATAGACAAGGACAGAAAGAAGCGGTCCGGTGGGAGCACTCAGAAACAAGGTGCGGTCTACAGTGCTCCTCCTGAAGCCCCCCTTTTCTAGGGTTGTTGTAATCTCTTGGTTCAAACATCGTGGGGACTTCTTGAGCCCATAAAGGGCCTTTCGCAGACGCCACATTCGATTTGTGCCATCGGCGAAGCCGGGTGGTTGCACAATGTAGTTTTCCTCGTCAAGCTTTCCATGGAGAAAGACATTGCTGACATCCACCTCTTCTAGCTCCCAATCATGCCGGGCTACTAGGCTAAGCAATGCTCTTGCAGTAGGGTAACGACCCATTGGAGCAAATATCTCATCAAAGTCGACCCAAGGGACTTGAGAGAATCCATTATCTATGAGTTGTGCCTTGTACCATTCAACCATGTCGTTAGCATTCCACTTCCACCGGTACACCCATTTAATGGCCACCGCTTTGCAACCTGGGGGAAGATCAACCAACTTGTAGACACCATGCTCAGAAAGAGCATCAAGTTATGCTTGCATGGCCTGCTCCCAAAGAGAGGATTCGGACACTGTGCGGGCCGCCAACACAGTTAGGGGTTCACATGGACGAGGTCACACGCCACCAGCCGCAAAGCACGAGGCAACATACCCAGCCACGGACGAGTTAAGAGCCGACCGAAACTCGTGCTCAATGAGGGGGTAGCTAAGTGAGGTATTGGAGTGGACCATAGAAGCAATGATGTATAAGGAGGTGGTCACTAGGCCAAGGGCGAGAACACCATGATCACCCGAGACGACATGATTGGAGTGAGAGGGGAGTGCCAGGAGTCGACCACGTTGAGTGTAGGGAGAAACGGGGGGTACAGAAGAGGCAAGTGGGTCAAAGGTAGCAGGTGGTGTAGGTGAACCAAAGGGCTCATAAGCGACAGACGACACAGGGGACATATACGCCATAGGCGGCACAAGAGGGGCAGAGGGCTCAGAGCTCAGAAGGAGTTTAGGATTGCCAGAGGGAGAAGGCGAGATAGAGGCAGCAGAGGGCGCAGAAAAAGCAGGCGGCGCAAATGAGGCCAAGGGTTCAAAAGAGGCAGACGACACAACCGGTGTAGAGATCAGGTCAGAGGAGATGGGTGACAAATGTACCGAGGGGAGAACAGAGGACCGAGAGGGAGGAGTGCGTCCTCCATCCCAAAAGGACAAAGAGAGAGAACCTGGAGAGAAACGAGGGATGTTGTGCTAAAACATGTGCTCAAAGAAGACTGGATGACACGACACTGTACCAGGTCCCAGAAGCGCCACTCTTTGGAGAAAGGCGAGACGCCAAGGAAGACACACAGACGAACACAAGGGGAAAGTTTGCCATCCTTGGCAAGGGACCCCCGGACACGGGCAAGGCAAAGATCGCCACGATGGCCCGTCTAGCAATAAAGAGGCACGATGTGGTGAAGTAGGGGACCATGAGGAACACGATTCCATACCCAAGTCATTCAGGACATGCCTTCAAGAGCAAAGCAATGAGACTAACCAGCGGACGAGAGAAGGGAGCGCACACCATCTACCAGCGTGCGGTTCGAGTGTTTAGTGACGCCATTTTGCTCGGGCGTGTAGGGAGCAGAGGACTCAAGACGAACGCCACGAGATTCAAGGAGGCAAGAGGTGAGACCAAAGTACTCACCACCTCTGTCGCTTCGGAAGGCACGCAAAGGACGAAGGTAAGCACGTTCAGCTTGAGGGAGCCAGGTTTCAAGGACATCAATGAACAATTTTGTGGCGAAGGGCAAAGATCCAACAATAGCACAAAACGTCATCAGTCAAGCAAAGGACATAGCGACCAAGGCCACCAAAGAATTCATGAGGTAGCGGACCCATGACGTTAGCGTGAACAAGGTCAAGAGGGTGGGAGGTGGTAGACGCGGCCACTGTGAAAGGAGACCGGTGCATTTTGCCACTGGCATAGTCAAGGCAAGCAGTGGAGCACAGAGGCGTAAATGTGGCAGCGTCAAGGCGGCGGTGTGAATGTGATAGAGGCGGCTGCACAAGAGATCCACATGAGCAGGAGACAAGGAGTGTGCGATGCAAACAAGGGCAGAGGCAACGTAGGACATAGGCCACGACTGTGAAACACAAAACAAGGGATCACAGTGCGGAGCATGAAGAACGATTCGGCTGGAAGAACGAAGGACAACTGTGCCAATGCCTCGGCTGAACGAGAAGTCCATGCCTTGATCGTCATGGGTGGTCACGGAGAGGAGACAGACCTCAAGGTCAGGCACATACAGCACAAGAGGGAGAAAGAGAGCCCCACCAGGGCCAATAAAACGAACAACGCCAACACCTTGAACAGGCAGTATCTGATCAGAAACAATTTGAACAGAATGAACAACGCCCACAGATTGAGGGAGATGAAGGAGGAACAACAGGGGGTCATGCGATGAGTGGTTCCGGAGTCAATGATCCAAAAGCCAGAGGAGACACGTGCAGAGGGGAGAACAAGGCAAGCAACGACTATCCCAGGGAGGGAGTCACGAGGTGAACGAACAAGACGAGAGGGGAACGTGTGGTATGGCCAATCCTCAATCCACGAACGGTCATCAGGCAAGGCCCCAAGAACACACCAAGATGAGGCACTGCCAAGGGTCTCATCTGACTCACAGGTAGACACACGAGACTGGCGACTCAAACTCTCACCTCCCTGAGAATGAAGATGGAGAAGCTCTGTAAGACGACGCTCAAGAGCGTGCTCTTTGTCACAAAGGTCAGTAGAGCGGTCGGTGGAGCGGGTTTCAGACAAGTGGCCATCATCTCTAGGCCAGGGTGGCACGGAGTAATGGACTGAGGGAGGACCATAGTAGGCAGGCCATGAGGGAGGAGGGATCCATCCCCAAGTACCCGAGTGAGAATCCGGTGGTTGGAGTGGTGCAAATGAGGGTGTAGGGTCCTCCTCGGGTGGTTGCATATTTGAGGGATGAGGCGGAGAAGGTGGGAGGTTGTCAGCAGTGTATACCTAGTGTTTGATTTCACTCTCTGCCACCTCAGCAGCATCAGCAAGGTCACTGTGCTAGTACGCAGAGTCCACCATGCAAAACCACAGCGGCGTGTCGTTGTTTTTGGTGTGCGAGAGCTCGTCCTTCCTGTAAGTGCGCAAAAGTCCTCCCACCCAGCACGCTCAGAGTGGTGGACTGCTGTACGAGATGAGTCCAACTCGTCGTCAAGGGGACCTTCCAGAGGCGGTGAGTCCAGCGTGGAAGATGGGTTGGCTACAGATGCAAGTCGCAGATGCTGGAACAGATGTCAGCTAGCGCCAGTTGAATGGGTGCTCCCTTTGGATGTAGCTGGAGAGTGTTCGGGAACGAACGCAGGTACAGACATAAGGCGGTCACTTGCACGCTACGTGCGGCTGCTGGAAAATGCCAGTTGTTAGTGCAAATGTCAACAGTAGATATTGTTGCTAGCACAGAGCAATTGTGCAAAAACACACGCGGAGGTGGGACCACTCCCACAATCTGTAAATTTACAAGGAGTGAGAGGAGTCTCTCACTGCTCTGATACCAATAGTTACTAGATTTTGTTGCTTGCAAGTGACAGTGCACATGCGGAAGCAAGGACACGTCACACGCCATGGATGTGGTTAACACTGGATTTGCAAAGCCAGGTAACAAGAGATACGGAACAATGGGTGTTGGAGAGCGAGAGTGTAGAACCGGTGAGTGTGCACCCACATCGAGCAGATGCTCTAGCGAGTGTACACCGCCACCCGGGGGTCGAGCCCGACCTCTCGGAATTAACCAAGGGTGGCTTCTCACCAGTGCATGGCCAGGGACCAACACGGTGGCCCCCTAAGGATCAGCACCCGAGACAACATGCAGCTCTCCCAAAACACCCAGAGGCAAGTCTCCATGATGCAGGGATTGGCGGTCGGAATGTACAAGCCCTAGCATCTACCACATCAGAGAACAAAAGTCAAATGTGGACAATTCTAGTGCCAGAGGGCACTCCTGGGTAGCTCGTCAACTGCTTGATGACACTGGAACCAGCAGCTAAGGCGCGCTTGGGTGACGTATCCCCAGGTATGGCCATGGTCACTCTACATGTATATGTGTGTGTGCCATGAATAGTGAGACAAGAGGGAATAGAGACGTGAGTAGCCAAGGAGATTCCAGCAACATGCACATGTACATGCACATCAGATTGAGTGCCATCGATTGCTGCTGGAGGTCTTCTCTGTAAGTTCGGTTTCACCCATGAACCCGAACTCTTGTGTCTCCAGGTAAAGAGTAGCAGGCTCCCAAGATGTGGCCTATAGCCATACAACATTGCTATGCCATTCTCTTGACACGTTGGGGGAGGCATGACCTCGGGTACATTAGGATGCCTTGGTCTGTCTCCAAACATGCATGTGGGTTCCAAGGGAGTTGCATGAATTCTCTCTGTGCTGGTCCTTAGGGGGCCACTGTGCCAGATTTGTTTTGTGCCTCGTTGAATAGCCACCCTCGTAATTTGCTGAGTGGTCTGGGTCGACCCTCAGGTAGCGGCGTGGCCTCATCGTGCATGATGCGCGAGCAAAGCCCGTGCTTGCAGGTGCATTTTATCTTCCCTCTCCTAGGCTCAATGTACCTTGCCTCTTTTGTGCAATTCTTGCAAAGTGCCACGAGCTTTTCCATGGCATTTTCAGTGTTGGAGACACCCCACAACTTTGCTCACTCCCCGCTCCATTCCCTTTCACCCTTGTGAGAAACTTCACCTACCACAGCATCCAGTGATGCCGTTGACACCGTAGAAATATGAGAAAGACCCAGGCTGGCCCAATGAAAGTTGTTTTAGGGCAGGGGCACCTACAAGAACTGCCAAGGAAAAAACGGAGGCACCCCTTTGAGCTAGGGGTGCACGCATACTTGCATCCCAAGAAAACATGAACCACACATGCCATATGCGATAACTACAATGCAACCGTAGATGGAGGCAGGGAGACATGAGAGGAAAATGGCAACGAGTGGGGGCACGAGGTCGATGACAAGGGAAAGGCAGCACACAGAATGAAAGGCAGCCGGGGGAAGGGAACGAAGGCTGAAAACAACCTATAAGGACAGACAACATGAGGGATGGGCACAATCCTTCATGAACAATAGCATGTGATAACATGGACATGCCTAATCATGGAGGATGACAAGATGTATGGGCCACGGAGAAGGTGAAAGGATGGAGGGGCAGGAAGGGGAGCAACTCAAGCACAAGGGGGAGAGGAAATGCTAGAGGCGGGCAGAGGAGGATAGGGATTCACACCCGCATAGAAAAAGGTGATGGAAACAAGCATAAACACAATTGGGAGGAGGGGGAGTGAGTGGATGGACGTTGGGGGAAAGGCGGAAGGAGTCCATGGGGGCCAGTGTGGTATGAGGTTGTTTGCAACCTATACAAGACGAGGTAACCAATGCACAGCTTTTTCAGAGGGGGGGGGGGGGGGGGGGGGGGCTTAATGTGGTGAGGGGAGCGGGTGAAGGCTGAGAGCCATTTTATGTTTGCTGAAAATGCAGGATGACATGCCCAACCTTGAAAATGTCGTGCACAAAATGGTGCTCAATGTTGGCCTGGTTCAAGAGGTTCATGTGCTAGAATGACATGGCCAGAACTTGGCCACACTTCTCTCAGTCTGCAACAGCAGACAGAGAGCAGTGTAGAGCACTCGCACCAGGGAAGGGGCATAGAGGCTTAATGAATCAGATATGTAAGATCATGAGGAAAATGGAAGATCCTCACAGGAAATCATTTGGTGTATATGTAGGAAGTTCTGTCTGTACATGTAGGAAGCACTTGCTACGAGTAGTCTGGTGTGCTTTGGTGAGAGACAACTCACCAAAGGACACCAGACTACTCCCCGTAGGTTCATCCTACATGTACACATTGCACCTAGCAAGAAAAAAGGTGAGGGTGACAACAGTGATGGTGAGGATAAATGTGACTGCACTGATTCACAGACAGTACATGTATCAAGGTTCATTCTTTGGAGTGGAGTCATCTGATCGTTCTTAGTTCAGTCATCCTGCTAGATTGCTTATTTTTCAGTTTTTTCCTTTTGGTCTCAGGACCATGGCTTGACTTCTTTTGAAGCCAAACCAAAAATCATGTTATCTGTTTTCTGTGAAGAAACTGGGACGCCAAGGAGGGAGGGAATTATTGCAATAAGAAGAAGGCTAGTTGGATTTTGAGACGATGTAACGTTTCTTGGAATACATGTAACTTGTGTTGAATTGTCTTGAAGTTGCTCGAAATTTGCAGCAGGATAAGAGTTATCAATTGAGACTGTGGTTTGAATGCACAGGGGTACTTCCTTGCCTGCAAGGTTTGATGGACATTGCATCAGGCAAGTGATAGAATGTAGTCATAAATCCACTTGGTTTGTGAGCTCAGGTTGTGGCTGTGCAATGTGAAATTTCCACAGAAAAACAGTCCAGAATGTGGGAGAATGTATTTTTCTCAAAGGATATATTCAACAGTGCAACGCTTAGATGAGAAACTCATGATGTCTGACGGTGTAGCAGTAGCTAGGATACTGTGCTGAAAGCAGTGAGCTGAAATTCCTGAAGAGGAGGAATGAAATTTCTGCTAAGTATGTACTGAAGGTGATGATTGAAGCACCGGATTCATTGCTGGAGGCAGTTTCTGAGTGTAAGTACTCTTCTAATGAGTTTTTCCAGAGGGGGACCTGTGTGGTGCTATTTCTCCAGCTCATGAATTACCAAAAAGTGACTAAGCTGTGCAATTGAGTGTGCTTATTCTAGCTGAATGAGCAGGATGTGCCACGTGCCCAAATGCATAAAGGGATGTCAGGGGAAAGAGGGTTAGCAGGAACCATGACAAAAATTACAATTCCACACTCCTTGGAGATGACATGTTCAACCACTCCTAGAGTATCTTCACAGGGAGTAAAAGGATTGTGTTTAATGTAATTTACAGGAGGCTTAGTCCAGGTTGGTGGATGTTCGCGAGGGTTGGAGAAGCAGGAGCGATGCTGTTGGCCACAGCCAGGGTTCTCTTCATGTGACTTAACCCGACATCTGGGCCAGCCACTCGTCAATGGTGCGATGATGATCACAGACGTGAGCAAAACTCTTCGGGTATCTTTGAGGACAAAAAATGATTATTCATTGCAAGGAACATGTAACGAAGAGAAGT
>SZWC01013006.1:4185-31081 GCA_023375785.1 Penium margaritaceum
GTGATTCTCTACCTTCGTGGGTGTCTCTTTCACACTCTCCCCCCATCTCTCTCTCTCTCTCTCTCTCTCTCTCTCTCTCCCTCACTCACTCACTCACTCACTCATTTTGTGGTTTTGCGACTTTCGCTATGCTGAAGAGTCCTCGAACTAGGAAGTATAAAAGGGCGAAATAGCTCTAATATCCACATTCCCGAAGGGCGGACCACCCCATGTCCAAGTGCGGAATTTTATGTCCCCCATATCCAGCAGTTTAAAAATATAACAACGACGTATCCGGCTCCCTCGCCATGCGCGATCAGCGACATGCGTCGCTGATCGAGCATGGGGAGGAGGGTCATGTGACCGTCGCTTGATCGGGACCCTCAATCCCTCGTGAGATCGCGATCGAGCGATGACCCATTTTTTTTCATTTTTTTTTCGACGCGCAAACCCCCTATTACGATTTAGGGCTTTCTATGTTTTGCGCGGGCTCCGCCCGCGCAAAACATTAAACCCTACATCGTAATGGGGGTTTTCCGCGTCGAAAAAAAAATCGAAAAAAATGGGTCATCGCTCGATCGCGATTGAGCGAAAACGCCCATGTCAGTTTTTTTTCCATGGCACACAAAACCCCTTAGGTTTGTGATACAAACACCTTCAAACCCAACCCCGAATTACATTTGGGGTTGAAGATTTTATTTTTTGCGCGGGCATCTGCTGGGCCCCGCGGTAGCGGGGCCCAGCAGATTCCCTTTCAATGCATGGGGTGTCTCGGACTCCTCACGCAAACCCCATGCAAACCCCTCCCTCGAACAATCACAATGACCTCAAACGTGGGGTTTGTGATTGTTCAAGGGGCGTGATGACGTCATCCATCTGAAGCTGCATTTCATGCAGCGACGGCATGGTGTTCGCGCGCTTTTTTTTGGATACGTCGTTGTTTTTCTGCGCCTGGTGAATGTTTCGTTGTTAAAGTGCTTGCTCACTGGATATGGCATTGTTAAAGAGCGGTCACTGGATATGGGAGGCTTATACACGAAATCGATGGGTATATGGTCACCCCCCCAAATAAAAAAAGCATCAGTACCGGTATCGGCATCGAGCTGGACGGCTGCTCGATACCAAGGCCGATACCCTCGATAGCCGCAATACTAGCACGAGGGCTCGATGCCAGTATCGAACGGCGACGCTGGGACTCTGACGGGCTGGCTGGCGGCAGCAAGCCAGCCCGTTGACTCCCTGCTTGGCTAGTCCTCGTCGGCAAATGCCAACGAGGACTATTGGGCTGTCGACTGGACGAGGTCCGATTGACAGCTTGTCCTTTTTTTTCAACGCTCTTCTCATGTCGACGACGTCGACATGAGAAACATGCCAAAAAAATTGACGTTGACGTCGACTCGGCGTCCATATTTGTACCGCAAATATAGACGTTGAGTCAACGTCAAAATATGTTTTTTGTGTGTGAGAGATCTTACGAAAACAAACATGTCGCTCAATTGTGTTTGACATTGTAGAAAAATGAAGTGAACGGTTTTAAGTGAACAAGACTGTTTCGCTCGTTAATGTAACGAACAAGCAAAACAGTCCTCAAATGGGTCAGTAGACCCAGGGCCAATAGGCCCATTCGAGGTTTTTTTTTGCTCGTTTGCGTTACGAACGACCACATAACGCGACCGTGGACATCCATGGTCGTGTGATTGTCATGTACACGAAAGACCAACGGCCAATGTCCGACGATGAAAAAAGAAAAAGAATATTCAAGTGGACATAAATGATACCCCCAGTGTTTTGTGTGCAGAAAACGCGACTACTTGTCAGTAAAAACAGAAATAATAGAAAATTCTTCACATAAAGGAACAATAAACATAGGATGAAATAAAATATCCCGTGAAACCAATGAAGATAAGAATTCATACTTCTGATACCCACAGTCGTCAAACTAATTCGTATGGAACCGGTGTAGCATGAATTTCTTTGCATTAGTAGGTGCGGCATGCATGATCTCAGGCGCTTCGAGAAAAGTGGGTACAACACGCATCTTTTCTGCAAAGTGAATACCGTGTCTAAAATGTGCGAGCAATGGCCAGTGGAAAAATCGGAGGCCCAAACAGTGGGTATAGCGGAATTAGGCCGTATGAAGGTTTTATGATAAGATACATTCATGATGTTTAAAAATGAATATGTAAGAATATCAGAAGAGAAATTTACAATTGTCACATGAATAGGGGCCACATGTAGGTTACATTTACAAAAGTTTAATATGCTTTCATCACGTTTCAACCAAGACTCATATGTCAAAAAAAAAGGAAAAATAAGAATGTATGAAGGAATTTCACTACCAATACTTCCATTCATCACTAATTTTCAGTGTCAAGATTTATCAAAAACAAATCATTCTTCATAGATGTTTCCATTAACCAGTGTGAATACATGTACAAGTTCTGCATGGATGTACAAATGTAATCATGCATTTACAATGTGATTGTTTATTCCTATTCCTCGGTTGCATAATACAGATGCACATTGGTGTATATTTCTATATACGACATGACATAGGTACTATGTAACCCGTCCTACACGTTGTGTACAACATTGAAGACTTGTTTCCCTTTCACATTTCTACCCTAATGTTGTGCATGGATCAGTGTTACACTAAGAGGAACATAGGTGGTTCATAGGGATGATGTACAGGACAGAAGATGATTCAGGGTTTTGGAACAAATGGATGATTTGTATTAAGCATTCAGTGTACTTCGATGACGAGAGTCAAGTGACTCGAGCACATACATACAATTCCAAGAATGAGAATGAGGCATATGTCCGGTCCTCATTGCTCGAGCTGAGCGAAATGTGTGAGCTCGTGCCATGAGTGGCGGATTCAAGAAGCTCCGCCGAGATGTTGGGGGGCTTTGAGAGTATCGATGCGTTTCTTTGAAAAAGTCTAGCGCCATAAAAACATCGTCTGAACAATATCGAAACATGAACATAGTTTACGACACTTCTATCAACCATTCTTGAAGGTGGTCAAAGTTGTTAAAAACTTATGGAATGGAACACTGGAGGTCGTGGCAGTTGATCAAAATACCCACGCCCGAGCGGGGTAAAAATCTTGAAGTTGTCATGCGGCGGGCCATGAATGTAAAGACAGAAATGCCCTCTTGCGGGGTTTAGGGAATCGTGTATGTTGAGGATCTTTTGATTCTCTCCCCCCCCCCCTCTCTCTCTCTCTCACATCCAAGACACTAAGGAACTGCTCACTGCACACTATGGGATGAAAGACTTAGGAGAGGCACACAACTTCTTGTTCATGTCGATCACTCATGACAGGACCACACGCACACTCACTCCTCATCAGGGTCAATTCATTGCTCAACTGACAGCAAGGTTTGGCCCCTTGGTCCATCACCTTCCTCAAAGCCCTCTCCCATGAGCCGTGACATCTCTGCTTACCTCCTTGATGCACACACCACATACTATAGCCCTGATACATATGTACAGTACAGGCAGATCATTCGCAGTCTTACCAACCTCTCCTCTACCACATGCCCTGACATCCCTTGTGCTATACACGTACTGGCCCACTTCAGTCAGCAACCCTGCACAGCGCATCACAAGGCATTGCTCAAGCTGTTGCGCTATGTGTTTGACACCGCGTCATTGGGTCTCATCTTCACCCCAGTTACGGATGCCTTGCTTTATGGGTATTGTGCCAGTGACTACACGAGACAGACATGCACGCATTTGGGGTGATTATGTGTTTTGCATCTGGTGCACAATTGTTTCTTTGTGCAGTGTCAAACAGTCATGTGTTGCACAAAATGTGGCTGAGGCCAAGTACATGGTATTGGGTGAAGCAGTGTGCGAAGGCACATTGTTGTGCAGACTACTGGTGGAATTGGGCATGACTGTCGGACCTGTTCCACTACATAGCAAAAACTCAGCTGCACGTCGCATCCCAGCCAATGATGGTCTGTTGCACCCACGCACGAAGCATATAAGTTTTGAGCACCATTTTGTACATGAATTAGTGGAAGCCAGTGGTGTAAGTGTGTGGGGTGAGCGGGAATGAGCAACTTTCAGACTTCCTCACCAAAGCCCTACCCTCCTCAACTCTTCTTGTATAACTCCATCAACTTGGTTGCATGCATGCAACACCCTCAGCCAAGGGGGAGTGATAACCATGTGTATATGTTTTGTGCCTTGTATGTGGCCATGGGGGCGCAGTGCATATGGATCCAACGGTCGGTCGCAATCCACGCTAAACGCGGAGACATCCTACGACTCATGGCCTCCCTCTCCTTGGCTGCACCATCTCCCACCGGCCATCGGCCCATTCCTGTTCCACAGCCTACTCTAGTCCTTGCTCCAACAAACCTACACATGACCTCAATGTTGTTGTTTCCTAGGCCTAGAATAGGTTTTTGTAGTTCTGGCCTAGTTTGGCCATTCGAGGGTAGGCCCGGCTAGTGCTGCGCCATTTTTGTGTCAAGGGGTGAGTTTGCTCTTGATCTTGCTGTGTGGGGGCAAGCTTCCCTTGCCGGCCAATGGGTGATGCTCTACTAGCCAGCCCCACCCATAACAGGGGTGTCCGCTATTGCTATGACACTTGTACTTCTTTTTGTTTTAGCAAAATACTATTTCTGGAGCTCCCATGGCCAAATGAACACCATCTGACACACCATATGTTGCATTGGCATCGTAGCGTCAATCTCATTGGCAAGGCCCTTGGCAAGCAAACACAGCTACGGACCTTGCCGCAAAACCTGGCCTAGTCCACTGGTTTTCACCACTCCAAAAATGGTGGGGCTGACAGCAAAAAAAATGCTCCTCTGGACTTAAGTGAGGATGAGTGGAATGGCGGTAGCAGATTCCTAGCAGCAACACAGTAGGCTCCAGGTTGTACAGTGAATGATTCACCAAGGGTAATGCCTAGATCATGGATATCAAAGTAACACGGTGGCTAGAGGGGGATGCAAGCCTCCAAGGGTGTGAGATTCCTCCAGAACTAATCGCACTTGGTAACTGTTAGATTCTATGGGGAGAGTACCTCTGTCGTGAAGTGTGATCTCTCACAAAAAACTCCTCGTACAAGTATGCCCCGGGCAAAATTGGGGCACAGAGTCCATTCTTCTTGTAGGGAAACCCAAGAGGGAGGACATATGATATCATTTTGTTTTTTCATTTTCCCCGGTTTTCCAGTGCATCTCGACTAGATTCATCCCTCATTGAATCTATCTCATTGAACTATATGCATTTATCTATGTGAAAACTCCATGTTTGTAGCGTGGTTGAGGATGGGGAGGTGGTGGTAAAACATCCTTGTACGTACAAGGGTGTTTTGCCACCCTTGGATGTTTATTGGTCCGATGACGTGGCCAACATGTTTATGAAAGAGTGCTTGCTATGCCACGGATTGGAGGTGACATGCGGCGGATGGTTACATTGGAACACCCGCTGGTGGCCCTTCGCAAGCCCTTTGCCTTGATGACAATCCTGTGCACTACAGAAGGTGTGAACGTCCTGGAGACGGTCAGAACTGTGGGCCCATAATCCTTTGTTGAAAACTACATGGTGGTAGTTCCAACGTGTCCAACTGTGATCTTTCTGGTCATTTCACGTTATGTAAGCAGGAGTTCAGAGGAATCTGTTGAAGATTTGTCCCTCTGTATGCCCAAGTGCGGCGCCGGGAGGCGCCGTTGAGCCGCCAGAGAGAGGAAATTCCTCTTCTTTGGATTTGGCGGCCCGAGGATTGCTCGGATCCTAAAATGGAGGACTGCCCTTGACAAGTTGCTAAATCCTGTGGAAGTTGTTTCACCGGAATCAGAATACTAACGAGGAAGATATGGGCTTCCAAAGTTGGGGTGTGCGCGGTGGCTTTGGGAGCTGGCCGTGGTTCGACTGCTGGTGAATGATTGACGGGAACGAGTAACAAAATGCCATCTTGGGATTTTTCTCTATAAGCATTCCCGAGGCGTTCGGTGGATGATCCGCCGGATTTCAGTACTGCAGTTTTGTTACTGAGGGACTTGGCCAAAATCCTGGCTCCGAGTCCAAAACTTAAGAGTACAGTATGTTGCTTTGGGACTGGGTCAAAATTCTGACTGCAAGTCTGCGAACAGGTTTCAAACCACATCAATCCCCATCACCAAATACGACGATTGACTCATCAAAACAGTCCCCAAAGGTGCAAGGGGCACCGCCGCTACACGTAGCGACATCTGCGCCTCTGGAATGGCGTTTTGATGGGTCCTTCATATGTGAGGACGCCTCGGCGGGCGACATGGTGCGCGCCGCCAACTGAGCGGCTGGTTTGGGGTGCTGCGCTTTGGCTGACGTAGCGGGAGCTAGGATGATCCAAATTGCGCGCGGTTTGATGCGTTGGAGAGCTCATGACTAGCCATACAAATGGTTAGATCATGTCCATGTTAAAAAACTAATGCAAAATCACGTTATTCCCTTCAAAATAGTGATTGTCTTGCATTTGTCTTCCACTCCCAGAAACATAGCATGAGGCGACCAGAAAGCTCACGATTAGACTCAGAACCACCCGCACAAAACAAGCCGTGAGCACAAAAGACCAGTCAGGTCACGTTGGAAGTGCACCCCAGTTTTTGGCAAAAACAAAGCAGCCCCTTATGCGCGAGGTGGAGTTTAAACTGCAACCTCCATAGCCCAAACATGGGCCGTCTACATACTTATGGATGGGCTGTGTCTCCTTCTGTGCCATTTGCACAGCCTCTACTCTAACAGGTTATCAGACTTCATGGTGACGTTGTCCTCGATGACAATCCTGTGCACTGCAGAAGGTGTGAACGTCCAGGAGACCTTCAGAACCGTGGGCCCATAATCCTTTGTCAAAACCTGCATGGTGGCAGTTGCAACATGTTTGACTGTGAGCTTTGTGGTCGTCTCACGCTATGTGACCAGGAATTTTGAGGAAGCCAATGTTACAAAGACAAAAACAAAATTTTTTGTTATTTAACATGAATGTGATCTGATGGTTCATATTCATGTTAAAGAATGCAATTGACCCTCGACTTCGCGAACCACTCCAATTACAGATCGGAGGCCTCCACTACATAACGGTTTGGAGGACTTGCCCAATGAGCGACCACAAAACCATCCTTTGACAAGATTTCCTGTATCGGCATAATCAATAGGTTGAATGGAGGAGCGGATCAGTCTATGTCAGCATTAATGGCAGAAAGCGACACCTGCCTTTGATTTAGTGAACCACGAAGCAGAGCAGCAACAGTGGAAGCAGCAGAGGACGTTGTGATAGCCACAAAATGCCTGCCGATATCTTTTGACACTGCCAAGGAACATATGAAGCATGGACCCCAACTGCAGCTAGTCCATGTGGAAGCAAGGGAAGCGAAAAGAAATGGTAGCTATCAAGGTGACATCAACGGCCTTGACACCTGAGAAGTTTGCGGTAGTACTAATGGAGTTTACGGAGCTCATTAAAGAGATTAAAGAGGTTTTTCCCCAAGAGTTTTCCAAAGAGCTACCACCCTACATTGACCATTAGTTAGACCTAAAGCCAGACAGCACACCAATGGTGAAGGGGACCTATAGGATGAGCGATCACGAGCTCACCAAAATCAAGAATTAGCTAGAAGAGATGCTTGGCCAGGGGTTCATCAGACCATCCACGTCACACGACGTGGCACCTGTACCTTTCACTAGAAAGAAAACAGGAGAGATGCGGATGCGTATGGATTACTCAGCATTGAACGACATCACCATCCAGAACTGCTAACCCCTCCCACAAGCAGATGAACCAGATCTAATAGCTAAGATCAGCATGTTGCTTGTGGAACAAGACCCCGACCTCGCGAGGCTGCTCGCCAAAAGCTTACGAGGAGTTCGATGGTACAACAAAACCAAGTTTTGGTTCGACGACCCCTACTGGTGATGGTTATCCACTCGCCGGGTTGTTATTCCTCTGAACAAGGAACTACGAAGGACAATGGAGGAATGCCACAACACCGGTCGAGGTGGAAAATTCGGGGAAGACAAGATGCTCAAGAAATCGGCAAAGTACTATTGGTTGGACAAGATGCAGAAGGACGCGGCAGTATTGTGTAAACTGTGCAGCACCTGTCAGAGACAGATATCTTGTCTCACGTGGCCACCAAGTTCACTTCAACCCCTACCCGTTCCAACGGAACCGTGGGCCAGTATCATCATGGATTTTGTGACAGGTTTGCGCGCCACTACAAATGGAGTATGACGCCATCCTCATCGTGGTGGACAGATTTTCTAAGTATTGTACTTCATTCCAAAGAATAATACCGTCACCACAAAGGGGACATCATGGTTGTTTCTAAACCAAATTGTACGGCTGCACAACGTGCCACGTACCATCATCAACGACGGAGACAGCAATTTCACTAGCTGTTTTTAGATGAATTAATGACACATTATGGCAGTCACATCATGCTATCAACGGCGTTCTACCCTCAGACCAATGGGCAGACAAGAGGGCCAATCCGACACTAAAACAATTCCTCCACACTTTATACACGCATCATGACATCGATTGGGCGGCGAAACTACCGACCGCCAAACTCGCGTACAACTTCACACTTCTACCGCAATTGGAAAAAAAACCTTTTGAAGTGGTGTTTGACAAACTTCTCGCCACACCGGCTAGACTACAAAGTCAAAGTAACATCCCGCGGTCGACATCCACCGTAGGGACTTTGCAAGCATCTGGGAGGAAACACGGCAAATCCTTGCAAAGAATCAAGTAACTATGAAGCGAGCAGCGGACCGACATCGCATCAATGACATGTTCAATGCTGGCAACCGCATTCAACTCTGCGAATGTCAAACTCCGAGGACAGGACTTTGCCAAGTTCAAACCCAGATGGTTAGGACGGTTTTACATCAAGTGATTGCAAACCCTAGTTGTTGCTTGACTTCCCTTACCTGACAGCATGGTGATCTGCCCTGTCATCCACATTAGGAAAATCAAGCATTGCAGGGACCCCAATACGAACTTCCTCGGCAAAAACATTGCACCTCCACCTCTTGTACAAGCAGATGGGGATACAGGGTACGTCATTGAAGATGTTATTGGACATTGACACCGTGGAAAAACGACCGAGTATCTGGTGAATTGGCATGACTACAACGTCGCATACAACAGCAGGGAGCCCTACCACAACCTCTGAGGCATCGATCATCTGCTAGCGCTTCAAGACATTGCCTTTGCATGAACCCCCCACTCTCCAACATGCAACGTATCTCCTTGTTCCAAGAGCAGTTTACTTGCTCTAGGCCATACGGAGCTTTCAATAGAAGCCACACCCGGTCAGTGCCATTTGATGAACCTCCCAGTCCTTGTGGGCCGCGACCCCAAGTAGGACAGGGCTTGAGGTGTACTTGCCTGCTGGAGCATACGTGTCTGTAAAGTCTTGTCCAGGTACTTGGTGAAAGCCTTTTGCCACAAGACATGCCTTGTATTTGCCAAGAAGACCATGCAGGTTCTTTTTGACCTTGTACAAAGAAGTCAATTACCTTCCACCGAGGTGGAAGTGGGACAATGTGGTAGATGCCATGCTCATTCAGGATGTTCAATTTGTCGGCCATCGCTTTCTCCCAATCCATAGCAACAGGGCGACCCCTTGAATCATCCACTGTCAGTGGTTCAGTGATGGGAATTTCAAGACTGGTTGGACCGACAGTGTGATAGAACTGTCTGTACTTGAATCTTACACCATTACACTGCGACCAACGGACCAGACAAGGCTGTGTTGCAGCCTTTGTGTCCAGTACGGTGGGTGACGCAGGGGCATCTGGAGTTGTGTGGGTTTTGGTGGAGCCAGATGACACCTCGTGAGAATAATTGGTCTCATCTGTGGACAGTGGCCGGTCTGGCCGCACTGTGGAGACAGGGAAAAATACTAGACCACTGACATAATCTGGGTATCAGTGAGGAACTGTGAGTGTCGGTGCCTGATTAAGGGTTTTGAAGACCTTGTATGGCATGTGCTCTAAGAATGATGCATCCTGACTCTCAGAAAATGAGTGATGAACGGGATCCCAAAACCTCCATGCTTTTGAAGCATGTGAGGCTGCAACAATGACAGACCATCGGCTGGATGGACTCAGTTTATGACTCCGTTGTGGTTTTGCAAAGCACACACATGCCTTATTGCCCCACACCTAAGTAGGAAATATGCGAATATGCGTATTGTTTTAATCACCTCTCCTATTGGGTGACTGCCTTTGGCAAGGTTCCTTGGGAAACCCAGTTCCACATCCAGGTGATGTACTTAAGGGCCTCGTCCCAGAACCCAAAGGACAAGCCCGACTCGGCCAATAGAGTGTGCAGTCCGTCCCCCAATGTTCTATGCCCCCTTTCAGCCACTCCATTTTGTTGGGGAGTGTATGCTGTGGCTTGATGCACAATTCCCTCAGCCTTGAGCTCAGTTTCAAGAGGACCGAAACATTCTCTGCCCCAATCTGTGCTCAAAATGCACAGAGAGCAACCAGTGTGCCGCTCAGCCAAGGGAATCCATTCTGTAATTTCCCGTTGTGCGTCTAGGGTTTTCAGCAGGAAGGCCCAACGGAAACGACTGTAGTCATCTGTAAGTTTCATTATGTACTGTGACTCATACTGAACTGAGGGGACGTGCATGGGTCCTGTGAGGTCTGTATGTACCAGTTCCAGTGGTTCTGTACTTACACATTGAGAAACAGGAAAGCTCTGTCGGTGTGCTTTGCCTTCTTGACAGTCTAGACATGATGCCATCAAACCGTGTAGACAGTCTTTGGGACTCAAACCATAGGCAGTTGATGTTTCAACAGTTTGGTGATCAGTTCAGTGTTTATCTGTGCCAGTCACCGGTGTATGAGGTCAGCGTGATGCGGGTCCATGCTGGTCATGAAATTTGCATGTGCTTTGTCTCATGGAAAGGCAGAGAACAGTTTCATTCAGTACAACATTTCGTCATGCAATAACCCGCCAGCCAACAGTTCCCCGTTTGCACCATAGATCATGCATGTATGATCACATGTAAGTATAGAAATTCCCGCTTGCCTGTCTAATTGGCCCCCCGACAACAGGTTCACCTTTAGCCGAGGGACGTACAAGAAACCAGCCAACTACATGGCCCCACAAGGCACTTGTAGCGCAACAGTCTCAATTTCCTCAAAACTCAGCACCTCCCCAGAGCCAGTCTGAACACCATGCACATCATGTGTCAAACACAACAATACAAACAGGCAACAATGCAGAGACATGTGATGTGAGGATGATGTGTCAAGCAACCATTCGTGGATGGGCAGTGTGTGCAATGTGGTCATATGTGTGTACCCAAGTCTCGGACCTCGGTGCTGAGTGATCGCTGAGGGCTCTGGCAGTTGCAGATTTGGAAGCGCCCCCTGAGAGTCACCTGCGGGCACGGCCTCCATTGTCTCATGCACTTGCTGTGCCCACTCCGGCACTGGGACTGGTGCTGTGGCAAATGACGTGACACAGTAGGGCCCGGGATACGCGAATGGTCCTGGGATTGGCTGCTGCTGCACGTACTGCTGCTGCGGAGGAGATCCCATAGTGGCTGCTGCCATAGCCTGAACTGCATTCTTTCCAGGTATGTTAGGTCCTCCAGGCTGAATGGGTGGTACATAGGCTGGGCGAAAATGCTGTTTCTGGAGCTGCTTCTGCCACTGCTGCTGCTGCGCCTGCTGCCTCGGCATCATTCGGCATTAGAGTGTGGGGCACCTATACCAGAAGTGCCCAGTCCGGTTACAGTAACTGCACTGCTGTGTCTCACAGCCACCCCCGTGGCCGCCACCATGGCCGCCGCCACTGCCACCACCCTTGCCTCCGCTGCCATGAGAAACTCGACCTCCACCCCCAAGACCTCCAGATTGCGCATAGGTGCTGTGAGCGGCAGCTACAGCCGCTGCGGAGGTCCTCTGGTACAAATATGCGTCCAGTGATTGCCTTGGTGCTTTGATTATCACAGCGTAGAGTACTACAGCGGATGGGCACACGAAGCTGGTGCAACAAGCAAGACAACCACACGCTTTCACATATACCTGCTCCAAGCGCTACGTACTTTGCCTCACTGGAGCTAGCAGAGAGAGTAGAGATAGCAGTCCCACCCACAAGAAGATGTAGCCGATGCGACTGTGTCCGTCTGTGTTGTGAGCCCAGTCACTTTCAGTGCATCTGTCAATGGTCAACGGCCACAGAAGGCTGTGCTCTGTATCACGGTCCTACACGTGCATTGGACAGTGCATAACGAACAATGTGTAACGCTACCTCAAGGTGTCCGTGGGGAAGCTTCTGGGAGAAGTCGGCAAGGAAGTTGACCGAGAGGGTAACATCCGCTTGGGTGGTGGTGGCTAGGTACATCAAGGACCCGATAACACTAAGATAATTGGTGACATCAACAATTTCTCCCAGCTGGGACGTGTTGAATGACTTCAGCAGGCGCTGACCTGCTAGAGTCATCAATGTGGACGCAGTGGGGGTGTCGGCCAAGAGAGAGGCAAAGCGCTCCCCCAGGCTGCGTATGTAGGCAGCCTGGTGTACGTGGAGCGTGCGACGCTGGCGATCACGCTCAAGCTTCATGCTCAGGAGCACTCAAGCTAGGCACAGATCCTTCATCTTGTATGGAGACTACATGAGAGAATTCATTGACTGCACAGCGGCAAGGCTGGCTGATGCAATGAGGAGGTCATTGACATCGACCCGAATGGTGATGAAGAACTCCAAAGGTGCACTTAAGAACAGTGTTGCATTGACTGTGCGACAACGGTAGCCGCCTCTCTTGAGATTGGGAGAGATCTCCATGTTCCAACAGCAGGGTGACTGCTTGAGTCCATACATGGCCTCACGTAGCTGCTAGACCTTGTTTGTGCCGTCGGTGAAGCCGGGCGGCTGTACCTGTTGACATGGTGTGTCCCTTGCCATAACGTCCGTTGATCGTACTCCCTGAGGAGTGGTCAAACACCTAATCTGACTTTAGATTTGGATTCTTTGGATTTTTCCATGCAGGATCGAGCTTTGAATCGCTCAATTTCAGTATTCAGAAAGTTAGCCTAGCCCGAAAATCGGGTGTTGGGCGGGTGGAATCTGGTACCCGCCATGGGTGGCGGGATATTCCACCGGCAGTGATCCGAGTTTGTTCCTAATGGGCTCCAAATGCACCATGGGCATGAATGAAGTAACCATAAGGACCTCATTGACCAGGGTGAACCTCTCCTTGACTTCTGGGCGAGGAAAGGCGCTTTGACGGGTCATCGTCGAAGTGCCTCCCGTCGCCTAGAGTGCAAGGCTAGGTGGACGGCTCCACGAAAGGTTACTTTGACGACTATAGCAGGGGCTATACTGCTCCATTTTGGGCGTGCTTGGATGCTTTCGAAAGCTTAGATCACAGGCTATAAGGATTTGATGTAATCTCACTATGCTAAGTGACAGAAAACATGTTTTGATCAAGATCTACTGAATGTGACATGTTCTACCCACTCACATCCGTGATCCTTGTGCTCCACACTCTTCACCAAAGGTGTCCATTGGCTGCCCCAAACCTTGGTAGCATGAACCAGTGAGAGCTAGGCATGCTTGAGGGTGCCTCCACACACACTAGAGCCAACAAAGGGTTATGGGCCCACAAGCCTAGAAGGACCCTAGCTCTTCAACCTTCATGCTACCATCGCGCACCAGGGCAACAACCGAGCAAGAGAGCATTGGCGTCGTCTCCAAGTTTGATGGAAACGGCTTCCCCTTGTGGAGGTGGCAGTTTGAGGTCTACCTCGATGACAAGGGTCTACTTGAGCTGGACAACGGTAAAGAGACCACGCCTCCAAATATCGCGACACCGGAGGAAGTGGAGAAGTACAAGAAGCGCAACAAGAAGGCACTCGCTTTGTTGGTGTTAGCGCTAGCCCCGCCGCAGTGCGCACTGGTTTAAGGATGCATGGAGGTTGCGGAGGCCTGGAAGAAGCTCTGCACCATCTACCAGTCCACCAACCTCGCTAACCAGCTCTTTGTCTTCAAAAGGCTCGTCACCCTCTGAGCCAACAAAGGTGACGACATCATGGAAATCCTACAGCAGATCGAGTCCCTCACTGCCGAGTGCGTAGCCACCGGATGAAAGGTCTACCCTTAGCTGCAAGTCATGATGCTCCTCTTGGCCTTGCCGGACAGTTGGAGTTCCATGATCACCCTCGTGGGCGGCTGGTCCGCCGATGAGCTGAAGTACCCAAAGGTGGCTGAGTATGTCTGCAATGAATGGATGCGGCGTGGTGTGAGAGAGAGTGGGGCAAAGTCAAGTTCTGCCTATGCCGTCCGCCCTCAAGGTGGAGGGGGAGGCAAGAGTGGGAAGGGTGTCGAGCAGGGCACCGAGAGAGGTGAAAACAAAGGGGAGTGCTACAACTGTGGAAAATAGGGCCACTATGCACGCGATTGCCCTAACAAGAAGTCGGACAAGCCAGGGAAGGGCGGGAAGAAGGACACCCAAGCCATGATGGCCAGGGATTCTACCAACTTCATAGATCCGAAAGTCATGGTGATCGACTCCGGATCCGGCCGCCACGCACAATGCAACCAGGCGGCGTTTGTCACCTACGGCGCCACCGAGTGGCGCATGACAGTGGCCAACGGCAAAATGGAGCTGGCCACGGGAAAAGGTAATGTTTGCATTGAGTCAGTGGTGAACAAGAAAGTCATTCTGTGCACCATCTACTACGTGCTCCACATGCCCAACTTTGGGGCAAACCTGCTGTCACTGAGCCGCCTTACCGACAAGGGGCTCGACGTACACTTCAACAAGAAAGAGGCCATCATCCGGAAGGAGGGGGATGGCGAGGTGATTTCACGTGGCAAGAGGGAAGAGGACCTGTACCTTCTTCATACCAAGGTTCTTGCCGATGCGGCGAGGACTGACGGTGTCAACCTCGTGATGAAGGATGAATGAAATCTAGACCTGTGGCACCACAACCTATGTCACATCGCTTCCTCAACTGTGAGGGACATGGCAAAGAAGGAAGTGGTGCGGGGTCTTGAGGTCAAGGGCCTCGATGCAACCAAGAATGCCGTGTGCGAGACATGCGTGGTGGGCAAGGCAACACGATAGTCATTTGATGGCAAAGGGACGCATGCATCAGCAAAGTTGGAGGTGGTGCACACGGATGTGTGCGGACCGTTTGAGCCCTACATTGGTGGGGCGCACTACTTTGTCACCTTCATCAATGACCATAGCCGCAAGCTCTACCTCTACATCATCAAGAGGAAGAGCGATGTCTTGTTGTGCATGCAGGAATTTGTGGCGGCTGTGGAGCGGCAAACGTAGTTGAAGGTGAAGGCGTTCCGGAGCAACAACGGTGGCGAGTACAAGGGTTGCTTGGGATGGATGAAGAGCAAGGGGTTCGCGTGGCAGAAAACTACGCCACACTCTCCGCAGCAGAACGGCATCGCCAAGAGGGCAAACCGCACCATCCTCAACATGGTCCGGTCCATGTTGAGTGATGCCGGCCTCGCGCAGCAATACTGGGGTGAGGCGGCATGGACAGCGGCGTACATCATGAACCTGACGCTGACTAAGCCGCTATCAGACGTGGAGTCGAAAGGTGTGGAAAATGCCACAAGAAGTGTGGAGCGGGAGGAAGCCAACTGTGGCACACCTTTGCATATTTGGTTGTATTGCACATGCTGTTGTGCAGGCACGGGAGGGGCGGGGCAAGCTGGACCCGTGGACTCACCGGTGCATCTTCGTCGGGTACAAGAGCGGGAACAAGGCGTACCGCCTCTTCGACCCGCGGAAGTAGCAGATCGTGAAGAGTCACGACGTCTCGTTTGACGAGGACAGCCGTTAGAAGGACAAGGACGAGGGTCTCTCCAAGCGTGGGGAGTGGCTACCACTCCTCAAGGGGGAGACGCAGGAGGACACAAAAGAGGGTGGCGCCCGAGCAGCTCCAACCGGCAAGAACCATCCGGGGGATGGGGAAGCGGCTGATTTGCATTCAGCCAAGTCGGACAATGATTCTGAAGCGCCGACAAGAATGGAGCTGAACAAGGAGGTGGAGAGTGAGCCCGCATCTCCACGGTCCCCGAGAGATGGGGAGCAGGCGAGCGATGCAAGTGACGCCGCGAGAGGGCAGCAGCAACAGCAGCAGCAGCGGTAGCAACAGCAGTAGCCTCAACAGCAACAGTCCCAGTGAAGCAGACGTGCAAGGAGGACGGCCAAACGGTACGATGCCGCGGAGGGTATCTGGACTGGGTTCGCTCGGGCATTTGTTTTACAAGAGGAGTCCGAGACTGTGAAGGAGGCATTGCAGTGAAAGGGTGAACACTACGGAGAAACCTTTGTACCGGTGGCTCAGTTTGCCTCCATCCATTCCATCCTCTCGGTGGCAGCGGTGCGCGACTACGAAATCCACCAAATGGACGTGACAACCGCGTTCCTCAACGGTGACCTGGACAAAGAGGTCCTCATAGAGGTGCCGGAGGGGGTGGACGCGCCATCGGGGAAGGTGTGCCGGCTTCGCAAGACGCTCTACGGGCTGAAGCAAGTGCCACTCATGTGGTACCTGAAAATGGACGGCTTCATGGCCAACCTTGGCTTCAAGCGCTGTGAAGCGGATCACAGCATGTACGTGCGGAAGCAGCCGGGGTTGCACCAGATCTTGGTCCTTTACATGCATGACCTCATCATTGTTTCACCGGACATGGAGGAGTTGGTGAACCTGAAGCGGCAGCTGGGCGGTCGGTTCAAAATGACCAACATGGGCGAGCTCGAGTACTACCTCAGCGTTGCCATCAAGAGGGACCGCAAAGCACGCACACTTTAGGTGGGGCAGGCAAAGTACGTGCAAGAGGTGCTCCGCCGCTACAACATGGAGGAATGCAACCCCATTGGCACACCCATGACCACCACATGTGAGTTGAGTTCAAGCATGGGCCCGAGGACAGACAAGGAGAAGAAGGAGATGGCAGGTGCGCCATACCAGTTTGCGGTGGGGAGCATCATGTACGCCATTGTGGCATCGCAGCCCGACGTGGCCTCTACGGAGGGCCAAGTGAGCCGCTAAGTTGCTGACCCCCGGCCGCTGCAGTGGCAAGCGGTGAAGCAGATCCTCCTCTATCTCAAGGAGACAAAACAGTTGCGACTCGACTCCCTCGAGTTGGTCGGCTACTCCGATGCCGACGTGGCTGGTGATGTGGATGACTGAAAATCAACGTCGGGGTATGTATTTGTGCTTGGTGGAGCAGCAGTTTCATGGGCAAGCAGGAAGCAGGACTGTGTGACGCTGTCTAGTACCGAAGCGGAGTACATCGCGCTCGTGGAAGCCGCAAAGGAGGCAGTGTGGCTACGGCGCCTGCTAAAGGAGATCGGGGTGCCACAAAAGAAGCCAACGGTAGTCAATGTGGACAACATGAGTACCATCAGCCTCACCCAGAACCCAGTGTTGCACAGGAGGACCAAGCACATCAAGATCCGTCATCACTACGCGCGGGACTTGGTGGCGAAGGGAGATGCGACTATTGTGCATTGTGGCACTAAGCGCATGATCGCCGATGCCATGACCAAGGCACAGCCCAAGGACAGGCACAATGTGAGCTGCATGGAGCTTGGTCTGCGCTGTGAAGTTTGAAATGCTACAGGTTCCAAGGACAGGGCATCAAGGCTGCGGTGCAAGGGGGAGATTGTTGACATGGTGTGTCCCTTGCCATGAGTGCCGTTGATCATACTCCCTGGTTCGACCACTGAGGAGTAGTCCAACACATAATCTGAATTTAAATTTGGATTCATTGGATTTTTCCATGCAGGATCGAGCTTTGAATCGCTCGATTTGAGTGAGTATTCAGAAAGTTAGCCTAGCCCAAAAATCGGGTGTTGGGCAGGTGGAATCTGGTACCCGCCATGGGTGGCGGGATATTCCACCGCCAGTGATCCGAGTTCGTTCCTAATGGGCGCCAAATGCACCAAAGGCATGAATGAGGTAACCATAAGGACCTCCTTGACCAGGGTGAACCTCTCCTTGACTTCTGGGTGAGGAAAGGCGCTTTGACGGGTCATCGTCGAAGCGCCTCCCGTCGCCTAGAGTGCAAGGCTAGGTGGGCGGCTCCACCAAGGGTTACTTCGACGGTCGTAGCAGGGGCTCTACTGCTCCGTTTTAAACGTGCTTGGATGCGTTGGAAAGCTTAGATCACAGGATATAAGGATCTGATGTAACCTTTCTATGCTAGACAACAAAAAATGTGTTTCGATTCAGATCTACTGAATGCGATGCGTTCTGCCCACTCACATCCGTGATCCTTGTGCTCCACACTCTTCACCAAAGGTGTCCATTGGCTGGCCCAAACCTTGGTAGTGTGAACCAGTGAGAGCTAGGCATCTTTGAGGGTGCCTCCACAACCATTAGAGCCAACAGTACCATGCAGATATTGTCATCCATGCGTCCATGCAAGAACACATTGTTGACATCCATCTACTCCAGTTCCCAGTCATGCTGGGGAACTAGACTCAAGAGGGCACGGGCGGTGGTGTATCGCCCAACCGGAGTGAATGTCTAATCAAATTCAACACCTAGAATGAGAGAGAATCCCTTGGCAGTGAGCTTGACCTATATCTGTCAACCTTTCCGTCAGGCTTCAGCTAGCGCCGGAGAACGCGCGCTCAAACAGCCTTGCGACCTGGTGGGAGATCGACAAGTTTGAAGATCCCATGGAGTAAGCTCCTCTTGCATGGCCTTCTCCCAGAGGTTGGCGTTTACTGCCTCACGCACATGTTGCAAAGTGGTAGGCTCAAGGGGAGTTGAAGGAAGCTTACTTGCCGCAAAACAGGTGATGACGTAGCAAGCGACAGACACCTCAAGTGCATTGTGGAAATTGTGAGCTACAACTGCATAGCCCACAGTAGATTTGGGGTGGATAACGCTGACAGCCAGTCCAAGTTCATCCAAGCCAGTGGGTCTGGCAGAGGAGCCAACGACAATGGAAGATGCACTGGAGCGAGTATGACAGTGAGAGGGATGAGAGGTAGAATGCTAAGGAAGTGAGCACAGTTGTCCTCTGCGAGTGTACGGCTCTCGCCCAAATGGAAGGGTATTGAAGAGGGGAGGAGAGTCGGTCACGCCAACGGATGTAGGGTTTTGTAGAGCAGGCATGGGAGGGGAGTGACACGTGGGGGTGACTGTGTGGGAGTATGAGCTAATTGTGTTGGAGCGCTGAGAGACACGGACGCAGACTCAGCGGACATAGAGAGAGAGAAGGCGCTGGTGATAGTTGCTGTGAAGTCCTAGTCAGAGAACCGGACGGGGAGCTCGAGAGAGTGTCACCCGACTCAAAAACACGTGCATGGTCGGGGTCCCAGAAGCGCCACGCTTTTGACATGGCAGAGGCACCGAGGAAGTTACACAAGCAGGCACGGGGACTGAGTTTCTCGTGTAGCAGGTCCTCGTGAAGCTAGACAACGGCAACACAGCCTCAGACGTGAGCAAGATGCAGGTCAGCGCAAGACCCAAACCAACACTCAAAAAGGGTGGAATGAGGATGGAGAGGACCATGTGGAGCACGGTTCTACAGATCATGTAGGACATGGCCTCAAATGAGAAAAGAGGAGAGAGGTCAGAGGTACCGAGCACGGTGCGGACCCTGTGAGCAAGGGCCGTGTTCCAGCATTGAGAGACATCATTTTGCTATGGTGTGTAGGGGGTTGTAGCCTCCATACACACACCACGGGATGTAAGGAGGCAAGTAGTGGGACCCATGAACTCCCCACCACGACGACCACAGGAAAGTTGAACCTGGGGAAGCCAAGACTCAAGGGTGGCGCAGACATCACCCTTTTGCTTAAGATCAAAGACCCAACGCATTCTCGAGAAGTCATCAGTGAGACATAGGACGTAGCGGCCAACCCCCCCTAGGAGCCTCGTGAGGAAGGGGCTCTATGTCATCAGAGTGCAGAAGGTCAAGGGGGTGGGAGGTGCATGACTCAGGCATGGAGAATGGGGACCGATGCATTTTGCCTTGAGCACAGTCAAGATAGTCAGTATGACAAGGAGCGAGAGAGGTGGAAATATCAAGCCCATCCGTAGGAAGCACACGAAGAACGCTGTCCATGCTATCCATTTGAATGTGGCACAGGCAGCAATGCAGCAGCTGTGTGTGAGTAGGGGAAAGCAAACGAGCAATGTGAACATAGGAAGTAGTGACAGGCAAAGGAGCAAAGGAGAGAACACAAACAAGCGATCACAACGGGTGCCCTGCAGCAAGATGCAACCAGAGGTGTGATGAGAAACAGAGGCAACGCCACGACTAGAGAAGTATATGCCCTGGTCATCGAGCGTCGTAACAGAGAGAAGACTCAACTTGAGGGAGGGAACGTACAGCACATCAGGCAAGGATAGTCTCCCCCCGCCCCCCTCCCCCCCGAGCCCGAAAAGGCGGACAAACGCTAACACCCTGAACAGAAAGAAGTTGGCCAGAGGCAGTGCAGAAAAAACAGACAGAGCTAACAGGGCCAAGCAAGATAGCATGAAGAGAGCAACGAAGTCATGTGATGGGTGGCTCTGGAGTGAAGGATCCAGAAGCCACCCAACACACGAATAGTGGCGAGATCACGACTGATTGCGGCTTCGCCAGCATGGGGAGGAAATCGCTGACCATAGGCAACAAGATAATGAGGTAGGTGAACAAAATATTACTCCTCAATCCACGAGAAATTAAGAACAAGAACATAACCCTGAAAGTGACCGGACGCAGAACTACGCAAGGCCGCATCAATGACACACAAAAGTAACTCCAGCCCAAATCGCCCACTCTCACCTCCCTGATCACAGAGATGATGCTGGTGGTCAGCGTGGGAGAGGGCAGCATCCAACTGAAGATCATCCTCTGGCGGTGCAGTGGTGATGACAACACCTGAGGAGGAGCACTGAGATGAGTAGATGGGAGAGGCCCACACGGTGTTGTGTATGGCCCGGTGGGGGGGGCATCGTAGATAGGTCCCCCATACCCTGGGGGCCACCCCAAGGGATAAGGTGGTGGAGGTGGTGGTGTAGCAGTGGTGTAGGCAGTTGCTTGGGTGAACAGGGTGGGAGTTGTAGACGAAGTGGCACAAGGTGAGCTCCCGGAGCTACCGGAGGTGCGTGTCCAATGTGCCTGCATAGCGGATGCAAGACGCTTGTTGTCATGCGATGCTCGGCACTTTGGTGCAGAGTGACCCATAGCACCATTGTTCTAGCACGTGACAGTGCTAGAGGTTGACGTAGAAGAGGACGAGCCGCTAGATCTCCTCCCTCTGCCACGGCTGGAAGGGCCACTAGTGCCAGTGCTGTGTGCGTGTGGAGTCACGACCACCTCCTCTGAAGAGGAGGTGGTCGTGATAAGGATATAGGCAAAGGATGCATCCCCTTGGACACATTGGACACCTCAGAGGTGTCCAATGTGGAGGGTGAGGATGTAGAAGTAGAGGAGGCAGAAGAAGAAGGTAGTGAAGTTGTAACAGCTGCGACGGCCACACGATGGATGCATTTGTTTTGCAAAGCGCTGCAATAGTCAGTGAGGTGCTGGGCAGTGAACTCCCAAAGAGCACCAATGCCGGGGGGAAGCGTCAACGGGCCCGGGCTCGGACGTAAGACACTCAAGCTTAGACTTTTTGCCTTCCTAAAGTTCAGAAATGAGGCTGTTAACGATGGAGAGCATTGCAGGAAGCTTTCCTGGGGCTGCCTTGCCAAGGTCGTGTAGCATGCAGAGACTACAGGCCCAATAGGCATCTGTTGTCTCATCAGCAGGCATGGACAGTGTGTTGAACTGCACAGTGAGAACACTCTGTGCGGCGTGGCCTGTGACAGTGGTGCGACACTTCATGAGAGCATAAGCGTAAATGGGATTAGCGGGAGTGATACGTGCGGTGTCAATATTGTAGGACCCGATCTTATCAGTGAGTTCATCGGGTCCAGCATGGATGAGGGCCCAGACAACACGTGCAGACTTTGTATCTTTTGGGACAAATGGGGGATTTGCCATGAGGTTAGACTCGTGGCTGTATTCCTAGAGATGCTCACCTTGGGCCCATGCACTGAAGCGAGTTTCCCAAGAGGAGAATGTAAGGTTAGAGGAGAAATGAGGTGCTGAGTCAAATTCAGGTTTGCAATGTGGGTGTAGCACGAGTGCCAGAGCGGTGGCTGCGCCTGCGGCGGTAGCAACAGTGAGAGGGTCAAAAGTGAGAGAGCCACAGGTAGTGGATGCGGAAGCGGATGAGGTGGAGAATGTAGCAGCAATGCTATCAGCAGTAAATGTGGAGGGTACTGAGCATATTGCAGGCTACAAGAGGTTGGGGACCAGGCCTACTATGTGATTAGCAAATGTTTCCTGGTCACCTTCTTCAGTGCGCATTTTTTCTTCAGCATTGCATTGTGCCGTGAGAGCGGCATGGAGAGCCACACACTCTCGCCATAACTCTTCCTGTAGGGCATCGTACTGATCATCATCAATAGGCATGATGAGTGGGGGGAGACTCGGCCAAAGAAAAAATTGGCAGAGTTTCCCTTGTCCCAGTGGGCGTGGAAATGTATTGTGGGTGAGGCACAAGGCTGTGCTGCAAGGCAATGGAACTCAACGCACAAACATGGCCACAAAGAGAGAGAAGGCGGAGAGAAGGGGCAAAGGGGGCATTCGTGCCAGGCTCACCAGCACTAGCGTCACAAGGAAAACAGGGGTGGAAGCACAACTGCTACTGAGGTTACTATGAATTCGACAAAGGATGAGGTGGAGACAATCAGATAGGCAATCCCAGTTAAAGCGGCACCAGTGAGGGCAGAGATGGCCGCTGCGGTAGTGATGAGGATGTGCACGTGGTGGCCGGATGTTGATGACGATGATGCAGATGACATCTGAGTGGTGGAGGAATGAATGGAGGCGACTGCATTGGATAGGGCAGTGGCTGCCGTAGCAGCTACTGCTGTTACTTCACCTGTTGTGGCAGCTATCTGGGTGGCGACATTGACGGCGGCTGCTGCAACTGGTCCCTGATCGACTGTAGCAGGTGTGTAAGTGTCTATTGTCCTACCAACAATGATGGCAGGAGCACACGCAGTACACGCTGTGGCAGAAAACGTACAGGATACGGCAACATTGGAGACAAACGCGGCATCCAAAACTGCGAAAATTTCAGATGAAACAGAGGAATCAGTAGCCAAAACCGAGGCTTCAGGGGATGCAGCATGACGAGTGAAAAATCTAAGGAGTGCTGCTGGTGCTGATGGTCCTGCGACGCCATTGACGGCACGTCGACTGTGCAGACGCGTCCTATGGGAAAAGTGGGAGCTTACACTTGATTGACGTTCACGCTGATCTTGTGGGGTCCCATGGCTGGCGCGTTCTGTGCCGTTGGAGAGTTGTAGCATGCGGACTGGCAGCGGGTGGCATACTCGGCTGCATCTGGACAAGCGTAGTCAACTGCCGGGCTGTATTCCCATCCGGGGTAGTAGCCTGGACTCTCCCAACGGCAGTGGGACAACACCTCACACTCCGCCAGCCTCTTGTTACACGCGACCTCCTCTTTGATGCGATAACACTCACTGGCGGCCGTCAGAGAGGTAGAGATTGGCTCTGTCACTGGTGGAGAAGCCAGGGTGGAGACACAGGCTGCAAACGCGGCTGCAACTGCTGCTTTTTGGGTGTAGGGAATGTGCTGCCAGGATGCACTGCCACTGTGCTGCGGAGCTGCCGGGCTGTGAATGCCGGGCAGCAGCTGTGCTACAGAGAATGCTGGGGCCGTCGGGCAGCCAACCGGTAGTCACTAAACTGTGGTGCAGGGAATGCCAGTGCAAGCTGCTGCGTTGCAGAGCGGTGCTGGGTGGCCAAGTATGCAGGTGCAGTGCTGTTGTCTTGCAGAACAAAGCTGCGTGGAAGAGAACACTCTGAGGCAGGCCACGGAGAGATAGTCACGTAGGTGCAAGGCAGAGAACGCTGGTCGCAAGCTGCTGTGTTGTGGAGCAAAGCTGTGTAGCTGAGAACGCCGGCACAGTGCTGCTGTCCCGCAGAACGGAGTTGCGTGGCTGAGAATGCCGGCGTAGTGCTGCTGCCATGCAGAATGGGGCTGTGTGGTAGGGAAAGCCAAGAGACAAGGCTGTGGAGAGGTAGTCGCATAGCTGCAAGGCTGAGAATGCTGGTTTCAAGCTGCTGTGTTATGGAGTGGAGTCTGCGTGGCTGAGAATGCCAGTGCAGTCTTCCTGTCCTGCAAAATGGAGCTGCGTGGCTGAGAACATCGGTGATATGCTGTTGCTGTGTGGAACGGAGCTGCATGGCTGGGAATGCTGAGAGGCAGGGCTGTGGAGAGGTAACCGTGGAGCTAGGAGGCAGAGAGTGCCGGTCGCAAGCTGCAGTGTTGCGGAGCGGAGTTGCGTGGCTGAGAATGCCCGTGTAGCACTACTATCCTGCAAAACGGAGCTGCATAGCTGAGAACACTGGCACAGTGCTGCTGCCGTGTGCAACGGAGCTGCGTGGTGAAGAATGCCAAGAGGCAGGGCTGCGGAGATGTAGCCGCAAAGCAGAGAGACGAGGTAGAGAGTGCCAGGAAGAACTGTACTGCGCAGCTGAGATGCATTGCGGTAGTGGCAAAGCTGAGGGCTAGAGAATGCTGACGCAAAGTGTGGACTACATCATTCCACATGGCCCGGATTGAAGAGGAGGAGAGTGTTGTCTCTCGTGCACTGATAACAGTAGGTACTATTAACTGTTGACTTAGGCTGTCTGGCAAGGATGGTGACACCATGGATCCATGGCTACGTAGAGAGAAGGGTGCAAGAAAACCTTGTCTGCAGAATAGTAGAGTCAACAATGGAGCGGGAGTCACAGGCTGACAAGCTCTCATCAGCCGGTTGACCGGGCCACCCACACAAGTAGCTTGTCGTGGGGCCCGGCCGCCACCCCGTGGTCAAACCAAACCAATCGGCAACATGTTGCCGTGGTTATCTCACACTCCGGCATAACCATGAGTGTGGCCCCCGTAGGATCAGCAACCCAGTGTCAATAAGACTACTCCTAGCTAGGCATGCATATCATCAGGAACAAATCCACATCGACGACGAGCGTATGTGGATGCATGTCTAATCATGTGTGACTCTCCGTTGTTAGACAAGCAAATGCTCATCACAACATTCTGAAGCCTGCAGCTTTGCTCGCAGGAACGTCTGGGCATGGTAGAGCTCATATCAATCGTGCACTTGGCTGAGACGCCAGAGATCCTCTGTCCACCATGTGTGCGCCTTTGGCTTCTTTGTTGTTTAGTCACCTGCAGTGATGGTGTGTGTGTGTATGGGTGGAGTCAAGAGGTCACTTGCGTGTCTTACGGTCACAACCAACAGCTGGTGGGCGACACCAAGTCAACGGTTTGCATGTGCATTGTCCCACTGATTTGTACTGTGACCTCTCGACCGGTGTACATGCTCGTGCAGAAGACTAACTCGGCGGACGTTGACAGCGGGCGCTAAATGATGGAGGGGACGTCGCACCAGTATGAGAGGCATGGCTACCATCTTGTCATGTGGAATTTCCTACTTGGTAGCAGTGCACGACAAGCTCCATTAACGACAGCCATAGTCACTCATGTAACCGGCAGTTATAGGTGGCTGTTCTGAGTAGCATAGACTTGGCCTAGGTTAAGGCAGCTATACATTTGCTCTATCATTTTTCTATCTGATTCCAACTACACGAGTCTGATCGCAGCTTGTATGTTTTGGTATGGTCTAGTTTTAAGGAAAAACAGACGACATCCGGGTTTGGGACTGTCGGTCATCTGACAGGGCTCACCAAAAAATCCCCTCAGGCTAGAAAAAAGTGAACTTTTCTGATTGGCTAGTAGACCGAGTAACAAGCATCACAGAGGTGAGGGCCTAGGTTAGTGCGGGAGGGGTCTCACATCAAACTTCATCCTTGTTGTCAACTCCATCAGTACTCACTTCCAGCAACGGATTTGGTGCTAACTTTCCAAGTACGACTTCTCACTCTCACAGCTGAGCAGTCAGTCTCAGTGTGTGAGGCGGCAGAAAATAGTCTTGTCCAGACTGGCAGAGCATCATTTCTATCTTTGTATCAGAGCCATAGCATAGTAAATGCAGCTCATTAAGCAACAAAAACGGGACATAAGTGCCTTCTAATTTTGGCAGACCCCATACAGGACAGTGCAAGGGAAACTCTGCTTCTTTCTTCTTGACAGAGTTAGGCTCACCTGGTGGCGACTTCAAAACATTCTTAAATAAGGGGAAATGCTGTCAATTGTTTTTTGCGGCATTCACTTCACGGCAGTAGTCATGTAGGCGGTCACGCAACAAACGCAAAGGGACACGATGTTCACAGCGGAGCCGACACACGTGGCGATGGAACCACCATGCACCAAGGAAGTATTTCTGCTGCTTCCCCATTTTCCTTGCTCCTTGTCCTCCATATTCACCCCGCTTCCCCATCCTGCCGTGTGCAGCCACGTTCATAGCTGAGGAATCAGCGTGGCCACACCCGAAAACCAGATAAGCTCAGAAAACATCCTCGATGCTCGCTCACTTGCTTGCTCGCTCACCGCCTATAACACAAAAAAAGCAGGACAACAACACAAGCAGCACACAACATAAGCTGTAGCAGCACGGTAGCAGTTATAGTAGTAGAAACAGCAGCATCGTAACAGTAGGAGGATCAACATGTAGCGACTAGAGGTGCGCCTAGCAATGGATGTGGTAGTGCGGCAGTAGCAGCAGCAGCAGCAGCAGCAGCAGCAACTGCAGCTGCAGCAGCAACAACAACAACAACAACAACAACAACAACAACAACAACAACAACAACAACAACAACAACAAAAACAACAACAACAACAACAACAACACCAACAACAACAACAACAACAACAACAACAACAAAAACAACAACAACAACAACAACAACAACAACAACAAC